>CAEGAE010089808.1:0-19711 GCA_903067095.1 Girardinus metallicus | reverse complement strand
TTATCTCAAGGTTGAACCGATTTATGAACGCTAATTTCGGCCAGCCGTTCTCTACTGCTCCCTCCTCGGAGGTTCACCTAAGCCTTTTTCCGGTTCTAAGGCCGCTAACTCCGGCTCTAACGCCGGTGCTAAGGCCGCTAACTGCTGCTCTAACGCCGGCTATAACGCCGGTTCTAAGGCCGTTTACTCCAGTTATAACGCCGGGATAAGCCCTAAGTGAACCACCGAGCGCTTGAGGAGGGAGTGGTAGAGAACGGCTGGCCGAAATTAGCGTTCATAAATCGGATTAGCTGCTTACACCGTGGAGCTCCAACGATCTGATCTCCAAATGGTGCCCCGCCGTGACATCACTCTCACGCAAACATTGAGTCCTTCTCACACATATAACAGGTGAGACTATATTTTATTAGTTTATATGTGCAATCTTAAGTCTTTTATGTATGCATGTGAGAAAAATTGCATGTGTGTGTGACATTTTAATAGTATATATGTGCAATTTTAATATTTTGTGTGTGTGTGAGTTTTTAGTAGTGTGTGAGTCCAATGTTTCCAAAAATGAAACATTGGACTGATATTGATATCTGATAATAACACTGGTGTTATGCCAGATTTACCAATATTTTTATAATTTTTTTTATCCGATTACTCGATTAATCATAAGAATAATCGATAGATTACTCGATTACTAAAATGTTTGTTTACAACAGCGCTAGTCCTAATTTTGTCCCTTTTGTCCACCCCTGCTCTCTCTCCATTTTTGTAGTTTCCCGACTTTTGTTTTCATTAAAAGTTTTATTTAGAAACAACTCATCTCTTCACAAAGAGTGATATAATCTTTCACAATCCTCTTTTCAGTTTGTTATATTAATGTAGACAGCATACCCCTTGATGTGATTATCTAGTATTCCTTTCTCTTTTTTTTCCTTTTTTCCACTTCCTTTCTTCCCTTCTCCTTTCTCCTCCTTCCATTTTCCTCCCTCTCTTAGAAAAATGGGGAAGCAGAAGAAAAAATAAACTAATATCATATTGAAACAACTTTTCAGAACCATAAAGTTTCCCGATTTTAAGTATTTCAATTGTAGAAAAGGCTGCTCTAAAATCATAGTGGGACTTAGTATTTAATGTAATAAATTGAATGTAAAGAACTAATGCATAGGAAAAAACGAACCTGGAATAGTATGGGATATATCAGATGATAAAAGTGTGGGAATGTTTATTTTTCCAGATGCTGGGGATGCTGTGTGCCTGTGTCGTGCTGTGCCGCAGAAGCAGAGATCCTGCCTATGAGCTTCTTATCAGCGGGGGTACCGTAGCGTAAAAAGTGAAACACTTTTCTCAATCTTTCTGAATATATATCATTGGTGAGAGGATGTAAAACCTGTGATCATGCTTATCTTTATATACTAAATACAAGTAAATGTATGTTAAAGTTAATTTTTCCCCAAAAAACCATTTGGCCCATTTTATCTAACTCTTCTGAGAATTACACATAATACTTCTACTTTTAGGTGAGGCTTATGTTTATTTTCACCCAAACCAAATTTTGAAAACACGAGTTATGTATAGACAGGATAGTTTTCTTATTGTGGTTTGCATCATGTCTATTTTTGAATCTATTATGTACTTGAATGAGGGAGAGGGAGATTTCTACTTTGCTTCTACTTTCTGAGGATGCCTAATACTAAGTTTTAAATTATAATAGCATAAAAAATGGACACCAGTATCTCCTGATTCAGCAGCATGGTTTTGGGTGCAAGCTCTTACTGGCTTTGACTTATATGAGCTTTATTTTAGGAAATAAATTTATTTAACCTTTGATGTATTAGTTGGTTTTCAGATAGATTTGTTTTTCTCTCATACCTGTTTGTTTGTCCCAGGTACTCTACTACAATATGGTTTATTCATATTATCTCATGTAGTAATGATGAGACTTAAGAATGTAAATAATGTGTTTAAGTAAAAGTTTAAAACAAATGATATTTCTTTCTGGTTTGTTCAGACATCTACATAACAGCTTTATTCTTTTTCTTATGCAATTTTTTGCTGTCAAGATTTTGGTGTTTACCTGTTATGTCAGTTTCTGAAATTGTCAGATTGTCCCCAAGCTAGTTGTAAGATGCTTAGTTCAAAATAGTATTATGTAAAATGAAATTCAGACATTAGATTCAACGATTTCTTCAGGATGCAACGGAGATGATGTGGAAAAGTCCACATCTTTTTAATGTAACCTTTAAAAATTAAGCTATTATCTTTTAAAGTTAACAGATTGTACCATTTACTTGTATGAAGCACAAATGAAATCAAAATGGTAAAGGGTTGCTGCTCCCATGGGATTTAATTAGGAAAGTAGCCTGCAACTGACACCAATGAAACACGGTTGATTTATTTATCATCTCAATAAAATCAAGGGATTTTTTGTTTGATCCATCTGGTGCATCAAGGGAAGCGATCATTCAATGCTAGGAAGGACAGAAATCTGCAATCAGTTTTTCTGGGAATGGTTAAAATGCCATTTCCAAACAATTTAAGATCCATTTTTCTGCAGTCAAACTTTTACAATATTGTTTTGTACGAATATTGTAATTGCGTATATACTTTTATTGACCTGTTTATCTCTGGTCAACATCTACATATCAATTATTATATCAATAAAATTAGAGTTGAGCAAATTCACCCTAGGGTTAACAATTCTCAGAAATTGCAAAATCGTTAACCCCAGCTACATATTAAAGCCTACAGGACTCTGTTAAAAATACACAGAACAAATATGGCTTGTTTCTGTTAGCCGGACACTGCCTCTTTGTTGTGACTCAACTTTGGTGCAAAGTTGCATCTGCAAGAAAAATTTGCATACCTCTGCTGTCATGCGGCGGAAGATACTTTGGACTCGTTTTGCAGCCATTTGTTCAATCACTCTGTATAGCAAAGTATTATGGAGTAAAATGTGAGGCCTTCTAATCAATAGCTTGACCCAAACTGGCTCATCAATAAGACGATGATCCCAAACACAACAGCAAATCCACAAAAAGCTTAGAAAACAAATGCAGATGTTGCAATGGCCCAAAGCCAAGATTGACACCACTGAACTGTGGCATAGTTTTAATAACTTGCACAAACCTCAAAAAACTGAAGCAATGTTGAGAAGAGTGTGCCAATAAGAATGTGATAAACTGAGTTATGCATAAAAGGACTTTCAGTTACTTTAGTACATGGTGGTTTTAACAACTCACGTAAGTAATATTTTTTCTCACATAGCTTTTACTAGTTTTTTGTTTCGTCTTTGTTGAATCATGACAAAACGGGATGCTTCTGTGCACATGTAGTTTTACATAAATAACTACAAGTGACTCGACCAAAAAGACCAGACCCTTTTTGTCATTTCCTGCTAAGTAAAACCACAGCTGAAAAAGGGCTTGCTATTATCTAGACATATTTTATATGTTTATTTTAACCCTGATTAATCCCACGACCCCAATGTTTCCTATGCAGGCCGCTTGTGTGACTGTTTTTGCGTTTTTAACGTGACTCTGCTGTGTTTATGTAAGTGATATCTACCGAATGAGTGGTCTCTCACCAAAGAGCATTCAGACACCAAAGACAGCAGTGGACTAATATACATGACCTACAAAAGGTTCAAATCTTAATATGAGTATTAGCATGCCTTATAAATACCAATGTAAACTTCACAATTATGTATTTTTTTTTATTTTATGCAAACAAGACATAAATTACATTCAAAGCAAAAACAGGAATCATACAAAACCTTTAAAACTTCAGGCTCAACATTGAACTAAAGTGTGCAAAGAAGTTTTAGTCCCATGTTTCTGTGCAAAAGATCCGCACGACTCTTAGTTGCCAACAGTTTGAGAAAGATACAGTAAGATGATCCCAAAATAGATTAGTTTTACACTAACTGCTGTATGTGTAAGTGCCATTATTTACAGATGTATGAATGTAACATTTCTTTAGTTTGGATTCTTGGCATAAAGTGGTTCAGTATGTTGTGATCAACCTTTAGTTCAAAGGATTGTAAAGAACAAAGAAAATAGCTTGCTTTTGGAAATACGTGCTGCAACCAGGAGGTGCTGGGTGTTGGCAGGGGGACCTTTTCTGAAAGCATGCATGCCACAAAGATGCCTTGTGATTTCAAGGTACAAAACCATTCAGAAATGTACATGTAAAATGGGCTGGCCTGAAAACTTATTCCTTAGCGAGATAAGAACCAGGAACCAGACCAGACTGACCATTTCTTTGTACTGTCCACCAGCCATCTTCTCCCTCATCTATCACAACCACAACATCCCCAACAGATATTGAGAGTTCATCTTCCCCCTAAAAGAAGAACAGGAACAGTCAAGTTCACAAATTGTTCCTAAAAGGCAAGAAAAACAGAAAATCTACCTAAATAATAACCAGTGCCAATGACCAGACCTTTGCTACATAGTCGTATACAGCTTTGTACTCCTTCCTGCTCTGGTCGAAATGCTGGAATCCAGGAATGGAAGCATATACACTATCTGAATTTCCTGCTGAAGACAAACAATCGGTTATTATTAGGTTGAAAGTTGCAATTAACAACTCAAAAAATGGACTATGGAAATAAATGTTTTGATCTAATTATGTCATTTTCTATCTAGTTTAATAAATGTTTTGAAAATGATCTTCAGTATCATTATTCTAAACAGATGAGTAGTGCTGTTTAAAATATTCCTCCATCTAAATAACAAATGTTGGAAGACATGATACCTTTTTCTCTTTTTTTCCTTGTACCTCTGTTAAAAAGAGCAAACCAGTTTTTGTCCTAAATTTTGTAACTCATTTTAATATCTGCTGTGTTAATACAAAGGCTTTGACTGTCTTATCTGAAACAGATTTGTGTTTAGAGCCTTGGCAAACGTTTTTTGTGCTACAGCCACAAACATCTATGTATTTCATTAGAAGTTAAAATGATTCACCCACACAAATTACTGCAAAATTGTAAACGGGAAGGGAAGTGTTGCATGTATTTTTACATTATGAAAATCTGAAAGGTTATGCATATTTAGCCCTCCTTACTTTGACAAACTTAAATAAAATCCAACGCAAACGGTTGGCTTAAATAGTAAATAGAGTCCATCTGCATATAATTTATTCTTCAGCTGTCCTGTGATGGTCTAGGAGGTTTTCTAGAGGTTGTTAATGAACAAATGTTCACTAATGTATCATGAAGACTGGAACACAACAGAAAGGTCAGTTGGGAAGTTGTGGAGAACAGTTAATTATAAAACAATACCTCAAGCTTTGAACATGTTCAGCTCATCATATGAGTTTGGTATAACTGAGCAGAGGTTCGCCTGTCGTAGACTCACAGTCACTGCAATGGCACAATGGTTCATGTGCTTGAATGGCCCAGTCAAAGCCCAGACCTAAACGCAATTGAATATCTAAATAACAAATGTAAGATTTGATGTCCAAAGACATTTAAGAGTGGGCAAAAAGTTCAACACCTATAAATTTGGTAGATTTGAACATATAGACTTAAGGGGCTGCAATTGCAGCAAAAGTATTGACTCGGAGGTGGGTTTATTCATGCGCATACAGCATTTTTCAGAATTTTGTTTGTAAAACTTGGAGACCCGTCTGTTGTTTCCTTCCACTTCACAATATTGTACCACTTCATTATGATCTGCTGCATAAATGTCAATGGAACTGATGCCTGTGGCTGTCACGTGACAAAATGTAGAAAAGATTTAAAGGTTATTGCAATGTTTGCGCTGCACTGTGTTTATGGTTAAAACTCACAGGCAAAACCTATATTTCTGTGGAGATTATTTTTATAGGAGAGAAGCTACAAGTTAGTTCACTGGTTGAGAAAAAGTTTATAAACTAAATTCAAGCAAGCTATGGCTTTTAATCATCTGGCTTTGTCTGGAAGAATAATTATGAGAACTTGTAGGAAGAGTTGAATAACATTGGAACAATACCAGGAGGTTCTGATTCTCCTTCATTGATGGTCAGCTTGGAGCTAAATGTACAGCTTCCTGGCAGGAGATTTGAAAACCTAAAGGTTATAAAAAAAAGCTGTTAGAGAAGTCTACTAAAACCTGATTGAGAGAGAGACAGAGAAAGAGAAGAAGAGAGAGGGAGAGATAAGAATAATTTTTATTGGCTGTCATAATCCAACCTTTTCTTGACTCCCTCTACAAATCCAGCACTGCCGTTTGTCTGCACAGAAGCATTATTCTCATAGTAATTTTGATATGCAATCGGAGCTGTGGGCAAAAAAGAGGCATTAAAATCGATTCAGTAAGCTCCACCTAGCCCTGATATAATGCCTACTCAGATAATACTGAAATGATTTCTCAGAACAGAATAGAACATATTCAAATCAGGAGAGGAAGCCTGCAGGCGTTGCATACCTGGGGGCAACAGGTTACACTTTTTCATCTCCACAAAGTTGTTATTGTCTGTGATGATGTCACAGTTTTCAAGCGAATTCCGTACATTCTCACAACACTGAAACAAAACGTTTGTCAGGTAGGAAGTGTAAATATTTGGTGCCATAGCCCTGACAACTCAATAGGTGTGAAACCAGCTGACCTCGTCGTCTTTGACACACTGCATCGACAGCTGGTTACAATGCACCCACAAAGCATTCCTTATGACACTGATGCGATCTTCTTCTTGCTGCTGAAACATCTGGAAGACATTTGTTTTGGTATACAGAAATGTATTTTAGCCTCTAGTTGTAACTCATATTTGTTGACATTAAAGAACATATTCACGATTATGACTCTCTTTCTTATTTACTGCTTTGTTTTTGTTCCCTTCTGTGCTGGAACATGCTGTGCTTTGACAGTGTTCACCTGTAACTGAACTTATCGGGATGCTCACAGCTGCTGTGGAGCTTCAGCCTTGTTGATGCTATCACATTCAGGAAGAGCTGAGGCACGGAAATGTATTTTCAGAATAATGACCTACTATGTGGTGTGTAAAGGGGAGATGTTACATAGCCTGACTGAAAAAAACAGACATGCCACTGCTGCTCTGGCGCTGCGTTGGTGTGCACAAACTAAAAAGCATATTCTAAGTAACAACTGGAAAGGAACAACAGCGTCTTACCTCACAGATCTCAACATGTGTCGACTCCCACTCTTGTCGAATCCGGTCAAGTTGCTCAATGTTTGACTTGTACTGATTATCTAAAGGCAATCCACACCAGTTTTACATGTGAGATATAAAAGTACCACTTACACTTGACAACCTTGTGCTTACATTCTGCATATTATACTATTCGTGGATGAATAAGAAAAAGGAAGTAAACGTGACCAATATTCAGAAAAACACATGTTCTTGGTAAACCACATTGGATTGTAACATAAAACATGAATTTACGAGTTTTTTCTCCTTAAATTAGCAAGCGTCTTTCTCCTTACCGGCTTCAGCTGCAGCTTCTCTGCACTGCTTTGATTTGTTGTTCATCTAAAAGAAATGGCAGAGGAAAAAAAAATAGTGCATTTGATTTTTTTTCCCCTCTTCTTTATCTTGCTGTGCAGAAGGATAGAGTCACCCTTGTTTCTTCATGCTTTGATTCAAAGGAACCAGTCCGTTATCTAATCTTCTAACGTTGAGTTGGTTATGAGTTTTTTCCTCTTGTTTTCTTTGTACATTGCTTGTTCATTTTCATTGCGGTACCTGATCGTCTTAGAGGAAAAACTACTTTCACATTTGTGTCCATCAAATGTGACACAACCCGTAAAAATTGTATAAATGTGCACAGCCTCAAACTAATACTTTGTTGACACATCTTTGTTAACTGACAATAAAATTTAAGGAGCTGGGGAAATTTCTGGTTGCCACTGGTTGTGTTTTGTATGTGATAAACAACCCCTGCATTCTCCATTTGTCTGAACTGAGAAGATGGGTGGAAAGAGAGAAGCCTTTGTTTCCAAAGAAAACATCAAACTGTTGGCTATAGAACCCAAAGGTAAGTCTGGGAAGTCTGGAAAACCGCACATATCATAATAACAACGCCAACAGTGAAGCATTGTGGTGGCAGCATCATGCTCATAGGATTTTTATGATGCAAGTCAGACTTTTGTCAAGGTGGATGGAGCTATGAACAGTTCTAATACCAAGAAAGCTTTGACAAGAAATCTTTGGGTCCCTCTGCTAGGAAGCCAGAGCCTCACAATCCGACACATTTGAAAAAACCTTACAGTGGAGTACAACCTTATTAGTGGGATTTTGATAGAATCCAAACAAAGAAGACTTTGATGGTGAGATGAAATCAAATGGTGTTTCAACAAAGTATTAGTTTGAGATTGTACACAAACTTGATTTTTGCATTATTTTTATTTTGTAGATTTTTTTTTTTATTTCAACATATTTTTAAGTTGAATTGTATAGGAAATGTATCACATTTAAATGAGGTGTAAAAAGCTTTGGTCTAATTTTTTACAACACAAAACCTGTAATTTTAGTTTTTCAGGGTTGAAAAAGAACTTTAAGAAGTAACTACAAGCATTGGATATTCAACTAGATTTTAAGTGGTGCTGGAAGTTCTTAGATGCCCATTTAACATGTACTGATCATGCCTGTTTGTATCAGGTAGTTTCTCTTTGAGCATTACATATTTTAACTCATAGCACAGATTGATATTCAGAAGCAACCCAGTTAAGATGTAAGAAGAGGAATTGTAGATTTACACAACTTGGAAAAGTTTTTTAGAGCTACATCCAAATTAGTGGGATGTGTCATCACTTTGCTCAAGTTGGGAAGAACATTAAAACTCACCCACTGATGAAAGAAATTGATGACAATGTTTAGGAAGAGCAAAGGCTTAAGCCAGCCATAAATCAGAAAACTAGTAGTAGGATAAACAATCAAACAGTGGTGGTAGAATTATTCTGAGGGTCAATTTCACAGCTATTGGTACTAGTGTACAAAATGCAGCTAATTTGGTTGAAAGTTGGACACATTTATGTGTTCCAAAAGAACCACAATTCCAAAGACCAAACAATGTATACCTGACCTGATCAATGCAGTAAGCTCTTCACTGCAATGAAGATTATGGATTATTGCTTAATCAGTAGTTCACAGATGAAGAGTTTAGGCTAGAAATGAAGTGAGAATGTGAGTTCTAATAGTTTTTATTTTTATGTGTCAAGGTTGTTTAATGCATTTTTCTATCATCAATAGATAATAGAAAAATGTTTTGCTTGATTTGCGGGCTAAAGACTGTTGTTACTTTGAATGATAAAAATCTGTGTTTATCTCACATATTTAAATAAGATCTTCACCAATCACTGCCAAATAATTCACTTCTAAATAAGAGCAATTCATCTAAAAAGGATTGTATATGTGTAATATATTTGTGTAGAATATATATAGTTTCTTTTATCTAGATCCTGTGTTCGTGGACTGTTTCAGATGTTTCAACTAGTTTTTTTTTTTATCTTAAACATCTGCTTAAAATAACCTGTTTGAGTTTCTTACAGTAAAAGGCTCTTTCAGTTAATCATAAAATCGCTCAAAGTTTATTTATTTCAGTTATTTATTTAAAAGCCTAAAATGTGTATGTAGATTCCATACACTTGGATCAGTATAACACAAGTGTCAGTTTATTTGTGTTTTAATTTTTTATGGTTGATAGTTCTGGCTACTAGCAAATGATAACCCACAATTTAGTTTCTCACAAAACAGAAATGTTGCATTCAGACTAATAAAAACC
Source organism: Girardinus metallicus (assembly GCA_903067095.1). Lineage (NCBI taxonomy): Eukaryota > Metazoa > Chordata > Actinopteri > Cyprinodontiformes > Poeciliidae > Girardinus > Girardinus metallicus. The sequence continues at coordinate 9,999 of CAEGAE010089808.1, read as the reverse complement.
TGTTTCAAACAGAATTGTTAGCCGACTGAAATGTATGAATACTGTGTAGCATACACACGCAAGATTGGGTTGGGACTCTTTGCATGAATTATTTCACCAGTGGAGCTTGACATGGAGGCAATTCGCAAATTGCTCTGTGGAGGTGTTCAGCAAGCGGAGCTTAATTTAATGCTGAAATTCCCCTCATGGGCACAGTCATTAAAGAAGGCATTGTTTATTCAGTGTGGGCAGGTGGAAAAATAAACCCAGCATCTCCATAGAGCTTATCAGTATAGAGAAACCACAAAGTGCTCCAAAGTTTCCTGGTTGACTGCTTTGCTGACTTTGGTCATAAACCAACACCAGCTGATGACATAAGTCCCTAAACCATTCCTCTCTGCTGTCTGTGTATCTTCTCAGTCATCTGAGTCATGTCTACAACAGGTAGCTGTACTTCCGCTCAGTTTTTCCTGAATATGTTTAGACATCTATCCAGGAGATCCTTCTCTCCATCTTTGTCAAAAGGGAAAAAAAACCAAAATTCAGCCGAGGGTGAGGGTTTTGATTTCAGCTTTTAAGCATCTACAATCTGGTTTTGAAGCTCATTCCAAAGAAATTACATAAGCAATCCCATCATGACAAAAATGACCAAGCGCAAATTCCACCTCTAACAAAAGACCGAAACAAGCTAGGTGAGGGATGAGAAGGTCAATGATTTGATGGGTCTCCATGTGCTTCAAAAACAAGATCTCCCAACTCCAAGTTGATCAATTGTAAGCCTCCAGAATAGACATGGACTCCTGGATAGATGTTAAAACATCTTCAAGAAAAACTGAGCAAAAGCTTGGTTGTTTTTGGTTTGAGCCTTTTGTAATATTCTTATTAATATTGTAATATCCTAAAACAAGAGGACGTTGGGCCACTTGTTTTAGGAGCGGCCTAACAGAAGGAATGTGACAGCTGTGCCCTTAGTCCTGAATGCGTTTAAGTGTGGTGACTCTTGAAGCACCAACTCCAGTCTCTGCCTTGGAAAACTCTTTCAAACTCTAAAATGAATTTTGCTACACAGTCCTCTGAAAGCTTCAGTTTTCCCCATGACTTTTGGACCTTTTTCTTCTACTCACTTTTCCACTAATATGCATACACACCGCACTCTGTGAACAGTCAGCTTTGTTTACATTACCCTATTGAGCCTTACCTTAATTCTTAAAGGATGTCGATGACTGACAAACGTCAATATAGAAGTCTAACCCACAGAGATACGCCAGAGCAAACAAAGCAATCAAACTGAAGGCTGATATTATAAGGGAACCTGGACTTCTTTAACACTTCAGCATCACCACGTGTTCATTACTTTCATGCCTCGCAGTAAAACATGCAAAATGAGGAACAACAAAGCAACAAGTGCATTTACTGGAGAATGTATAGACATACTATTAGGGGTATTAGGTAACCTTTCTGTATAGAAGATCACTTTTTATTGGTTCTATATGTAACTTGTTTTATAGAGGTATAGCGCAATGCATATAAAATCAGCACTAAACCCCTCTGTCTGTGATAGAAAAGAAAGCTGTGAGAATTTTATATAACGTGAATGAAAAAAAAAACACTCTAATAAATTGTTTACTCAGTCAAATATCTTGAAACTAAGGGCTCTGGTTAATTAAAATACATATATATATATATATATTTATATATATATATCAGTTATGTGTAAAGCTAGAAAGAAATTATTGCCAATTAATTTACAAAAGTTTCTTTTTGTTTTAAGCTCAAGTGACAGAAACAACAGAAGGAAGTGTGATTTCAAAAGAACAGCAGTGTGTTACTGCTTTAAAGCATATGTGAATTTCAGTGCATGGTGTAAAGCTGTGGAGCACTGCTTTACTATGAATCAATTCAAGATGCTTTAAAAGTTCTCATGTACTTCCGAGTTAATAATGAGGAGAATGCTGTTGTTTGTAATTTATTCTGTAAGCTGATGTAATATACATGGCCACAAAATGTATTGTTTTAATAATTGAGAAACGGACAGGTTTACATAAGACATTTCTTCTTCCTTCCTCCTACTCATGTAGAGTAAGAAATTTAATGATGATGTGTTAAATCGAGTGAATAAACTGACTGGTTGATTGATTGATGTTCAAATTTTCAGAAAATCTAACTGAGGAGGGAGTTATTTTGAGAGTCACATGTCACTTACCTTCTCAATCTGTTTGGGAGTGGCCGTGGGTGCGTTGCCCAGCCTTTCAGCCACTTGCTCTGCCTCATCCGCCTCCCTGCAACGCTGCTCATAGGATTTTTTAGACTGCAAGAGTAGGAAACGGAGACAATGTGAAACCAATGACACCCATACGTTGTTGCGTTGGCTTCTCAGTGTGTGGCTTTGACACACTCTGAGAAAAGAAAGACCATACGGGGCTTGGTACTGAAAAAAGATGTCACAGCGAGGAAAAATAATAAAAAGGAAAATACTTGCCACTTCTTTCCTGGCTGCAAACCATTTCACATTTTATATCTCCACTACACCGCAAAGATATTTACAAACTACTTGGTCTTGAAATATAAAGAATTGTGGTATTCTGATCAGAAAATAACGTTTGAAAGAAGTGAACTCTGTTCCTTTTATATAAAAGCAGAAGCTAAATGAGCTAAAACTGATAAAGTGCTGCATATGCAACATACACTGTGGTTCTCAAAACACAAATCACACATTTTTGATATCTATTGCCATGAAAACATGAATTGACCTTACATCTATGGTTTTCTTGTAGAGAGAGACTTTTGTTTTCTGGACCTTCTCCATGATGACCTCAAACTAGTTGGAAAGGACATTAATTCATGTTAGAGAGAAGGAACTCCACTAAACTTCCTTATTATGTAGTCACCAGAAAAAAAAAAATGGATATGAACCTTTTTTCTCTGCTCTTTCTGTCGCTCTCTGAACTCCTCCATTCTCTTCATCTCTTCCTTCAGGAACCCAGAGAGCTGAATGTGCAAGTTTCCAATGTTTTCAATTTCTAAAAGAAACCAAAGCATGCAGTGAAAATAGAGAACCTTCAGTGAAAGACATTATCTAAGAAAAAGCCAGCTGATTTTTGAGGGGGCTTGGAGTATTGTATGCTTACGTGTTTTCATTTCATCAAATGATGCTCTCAGAGTGCTGTGAGAGTAAATTGAAAACTAATTATGACATGCCAAACAGTCATGTCTTTTAGACATTATTACGTAACACAGATTGATCAGTATTTTTGGCTAAAAAAAATCCCCCACCCAGATCACCTACCAAATCTCCGTCGAACCCCCCGCCTTTCGAGCTATTGAGACCAACTCTTTGCCGTATTTTTCCTCGGCCGATGCTCTGCGTACATAACACATTTATCAACGTCTCAATTTAGAAATTCAGACATGAATTGCCTCAAAAAAGACAGCTCACCTCATTTTCAGGAGGTCCTCCACATCCTTACACGTACGCCGACCCTCATTAAGTCTCTGAATAATAGTTTCATAGCCAACGTTGCTGATGAAGTCATTCCCCTTCATAAAAGAAGCAGAAGTTTCATTGCTACAGCTCAGTTCATTTGAATGAATTTGTTTTCCCCCTCATCAATGCGTTTTAACTGCAGCTCCTTTAAGGTGAAAGGCAAATTGTCAGTTGGAGGATTCTGAATGGAAACAGCTATGGTGGAACCAGTGTCAAATTTTCACATGCGCCCTAACGTGGTGAGATTTTACATATGCAAAATAGGAATAGAATGAAAATATAAGGAAATATAGACAAATGGAAAAGTTTAGCTGATGGTCTTGTCTGATCATTGAGCTCTTTGTGCTTCTATTTGGTGAATAATGTGGGAGTCAATACTAATCAGGAACCTAAAAATGCAGAGCACTGGTACTCAACAGGAAATATTCAAAAGATCTAATGAACCCGGATGATAACATCAAAGTAGCAAAACACCAAACTGATGTAATATGCAAGAAGATACAGTAACACTGTAAAACACAATTTTGCTTCTTGTGATAGGTAATCTTATCATGAAAACAGAGCCACTGACAAAAAAAACCCATTCAAATTAGTTTCAAGCATAGTAACAGAAAACGTATGAGCAGATATAAAGAAAAGACTAAGAAGTCAGCTTACAAAAAAAGCCAAACTTTGAAAAGAATATGGTTATAAAATAACAAAATACAAAAAAAAAATTAAATTGACTATTTTCAAACTTCCAGTAAAGCAGTTGCAACAAGGACTTTTTATTTCCTGTGACACTTCCTTCAGTTTTCAACTACACATAAATAAAATACAAAAAAGGAATTGGTATCATTAAACTGAACTCACCCAGAAGGACTCTTTAAATTGTAGGGCCATTTTGGCAGTGCTTTAAATTAATCCCAGCTCTCTACTTTTGCTATCAGTCACAAACCCTCCAGGGGTGTAGCAGGCTGTAGCCCGATGCGAGTCAAATGCATCATGCCTCACTCAGGAAACAAACTTGCAGCAGCTCTCACTCACTTAGTCATATCATTTAAATAAGGAAGAGCTGAAGCGGGCAAACATCCGCCGTAGCCGAGCTGACACGTGTGGTGGAAGCCTGTGTAACTTCTCCTTGAACATGAAAGAAAATAAGCTTTCTAAACTTCTCATAAATGTTCACATGAAACCAGAGGAAATAATTTTTTTTCATGATTCTTTGTTAAAATGTTTATCTGAGGTTTAAAACGGAACCAAGTCTTCCTGTTCCTCCAGAGTATACACAATAAGGCTCACACAACACAAAGGTTCCACTAAGTTTTGCAATCTAGTAGAATACGTTGCAATTTGTTCTAGTGGTGACATAATACGAATGCCAGTATAGGATTTTGTAGCGGCTCTACAAAACCTGCGGATGACATTTACTGGTGCATATCAGGTTTCACTTACAATATCATGCAAACGTTCATTTCTATTTCAGTAATTTGATTTAAAAAGTCCTTTATTATATTGACTCATTAAACAGAGTGATACCCGTAAGGCTTAAAGCATTCTTTTGAATTAATTTTTAATAACCGCTGATTTCACCCAATATTAGCCCAAAATTCAGGCCAACACAGTATAATATAATAATGGGGAAGGCTGCTATCTTGAGTTGTCCAGCAGACAGTCACTGACAACTTCTACAAGAAGCTTAAGCTACGAAAGGTCATTGCTAATGAAGATGATATATCCAGCCATAATAATGGGAAGTTGAGTGAAAGGAAAAAATTGGGGTAGAAAATGTTCTTAAATCCAAGCTGCTTGAGGTCCAGTTGGACATTTCCACAGAGAGTGATGATTTCGCAAGCTGGGTCATCTGGTGCTGGTGTTGGTCCACTCTTTTTTCCAAGTCTAATGTCATCTAGCACTTTATTCTTCTCGTTGACAATGTATATATGCATCCATTTTCTGTACAGCCTTGTCCCTTAGTGGGGTCGGGAGGGCTGCTGGTGCCTATCTCCAATTCCTGGCGAGAGGTAGGGTCACCCTGGACAGGTCGCCAGTCTGTTGCAGGGCAACACAGAAACAGACAGGACACACAACCATGCACACACACACACTCACACCTAGGGAGAATTTAGAAAAACCAATTAACCTAACAGTCAAGGGAATCGAACTCAGGACCTTCTTGCTACAAGGCAACAGTGCTACCAACTGCGCCACTGTGCAGCCCCCACAATGTATATATGGAGATGCTAATTTCATGTGCAGCAGGACTTGGCACCTGTCTATAGCAAAAATACTAAATGATCATGGTATCACTGTGATTGACTAGTAAGCTCTCCTAATGTGAAAGCCAACACAGAATCTATATTAATCCATCTCTTTTGAAACATGCTTCATTGAATGAATGTTTTATGCAAACGGAGTACTGAGCTTCCATAGCGTGCATAATTTTTCATAAGCTGCCATCTTTATATATTATTTTTAGCAGACTTTATGTAATATTAGAATTTTCTTATTGAACTAAATTGTGTGGTTTCATTAGCTGTAAGTCACAAGCATTACAATTGAAACCAGTAAAAGAAATATCACTTTTTCTGAACTGTAAGCTTCTAAATTTGAAGAAAATTACAAAAAAAAAATAAATGTATCTTCTAAGTTTTCTGGGATTTAGCAAATGGAAATAATTTTAATAATTGTAACAAAAGAAGCTTGATCTAATTTAACTTTAGACAGTGAGAAAAAAAAAGTTTCTGTCTTTTTATGTGGTGTATGTCAATACAGTATCTGGTTTCAACTATCTATTTCCTTTTAATTACCAAACTAAAACTTTTTGTTCATGTACCAATTACTGGAAATGTATTAGTATGACAGTTCCCATTTCACAATTTAAAGCAAGAAGGGAAAAGAACTCAAAGAGACGGAAAGAAGCCAACAATGAGCTTATAAATGGTTATAATTCATCATGTGACAACTGGAGGTGTCTGCCATAGTCTGTAACTTCACTGTTGATAAATATTTCTTGGTTTTGCAAAACTTCTGTCACTGAAAGCTGCCCATCTCCGTCCTGGTCCATTTCCTTGATGAGGTGAAGAGCCTGTTGATGACAATAAAGTCAAATTGTTATGGCCTTTCCAATTAATAGCTGCAATGTCGCTTCCACTTGAAATAGCAAAAAACACAGAACAAATACTCATAGCTCAGCCTGAAATATAACCTTAAAGCTCTCTGCTGAGGACTTCTCAAAAATATGTTTAAAGATCTATCTTCCTCTGACAGAGTTAGCTTCATTTGGATGTCAGCTGATTTTTCCCCATTACCAGTGATGCTTCCGTTGAGTTTAACAGTTTTAAGTGAGCAACTGTGTTATTGCTGTTGAGTGATGCAAACTGTGACACAAAGTTTTAATTCTGTCCACCGTTCTTTCTCCACTGCAGCTGCAAGAGGAACCCTAATGCTCCCTAATGCAGATTTTAGAGCTAGCTGGGATTACCTGTTTTTTTTTTCCTGCTTGCGCAACAGAGAATTACATTGTGCACTTAGTTCCACAGATAAACAGTCTGCAAATGTTCAGGTATTCAACAACGCAGCATTTGGTACATCCAAAACTGACAGGGTTGTGCTGGATATTTTTGGTATGAATATGATATGATAATTCTTACTGCCTTTACACCATTAAGAATTTTCATCCAGAAATAAGAAAAAAACTGTGAGTGCCTATCACTGCCCATAAAAAAAAAAAAAAACTATACAAATGGAGTAACTTGGGAGTAATTTGCAATTTGGGTGTTTTTTAAACAGCAGTGGAGTAGTTGATTCTCCACTGTAACACAAAGGGATTAAACAGATGTTTATAGTACAGAACAGGACCAACCCCTGCCACCCTCCTCAGTTTGCTGCAGCTTTGCAACCTTAGAATTGTTACGCTTTAGAAATTATAGATTAAAGGGACATGATAAAGGCCAAATATACAGAATGCTCATGTTCCACTGGGTTGTTTCCTCACAATAATTGTTGTCTAGATGTTTTTGCTCTCGTTGTACTTCTCTGTATTTAAAGCCTAAAATAAAATTCAATCTCAGTAAAGAGAACTGAAAACCTGATAAGTCTAAAGGACGCTCATGTTTTTCTTCCAGCTAACTTTGATAGGGGTGCTGAAGCTTACTTCCTCTCTTGCTGAACCGTAGCTATTAGGCACAACCCAGCGCAGCTGTTCATCTCGATCCAGTTTGCCATTCTGATCTTGGTCGTACAGATCTTTAAATCGTACCGATTCTTCAATTTCCCACTGTGTTGGGGAATCTCCTGATTTACAAAACAAAGAACAAAAGTTTAAAACAACAAGCTGATTGCAGAGAGTTAATTGGGGGGGAAAAAAAGATACCACTGCCCTACCTTCATTGCGCACGGTCCCAATAAATTCCGTCAGGGTGATAAATCCATCTTTATCTGCGTCATATTCATTCAGTACATCTTCAATGGCAAAGTCCTGACAGAAGAAAGAAAAACAAAAAGTCAATTTCAGTTGATGCAAACCACACTGAAGAAAGAAATGCATTGTCATATCAGATTTTGTAAGAATGAGAACTAAACTCAACTCACTGCCATGTAATCCACTTCAAATGCGTGAGTGAAGGCAAGAAACTCAGTTGCGTTGAGCCCAGGTGTGCCGTCCATGTCGGCAAAATAAAAGCGCCTCTTTTCCTTTAAGAGAAGCTAACAGCAATATGAGAATAGCATCAGTTAAAGAATAATGTGGAGTAATCAGTGAGATTTTACTTTGCTTTAAAAAAAGGGCTCACACCCCTTGAACCTTTCCACATTTCATCATGTTACAATAACAAACCGTGTATTTTACTGGGATTTTATATGATAGATCAACACAAAGTAACACATAGTTATGAAGTTAAAGTTTTCCCTTTTTTTCCACAAATTGTGAGGTGCCCTTTTGACACTGCTACCCCAAGGAAGCAAAAATCAAATGTAAGCAATTAGCCAAAACATCCATGGTAACCGTAAGGGCTGCAGAGACTCATAGCTTAGGCGGAGTATCTGTTGAAACGGGAACTAGTACTGCTCAGGATGCATACTTCATCCTGAACACACCACACCCACCTTCAAACAGGGTGGAGGCAGCATTACGGTTTATTGATGTTTTCTTCACAAAGGGCAAGAGAGCAGGTAAGAATTGATGCGAGTCAAATAAAGCTGCACGATATATTGAATCGTAAATTATTGTCGTAATACTGCAATTGTAAATAACTCCTTAGACACAATTTGGGTGCAGTATTATATTTCAAGTGGCAGGCATTTATACTCTGGACTGAATTGTTTAGGACAAATCATATTGATTTATGAAAATGTCACAGACCCAAACACAACTGAGAATTTGTGACAAATTTACAAACTGATGCTGACAGACTTCCCCCACCAAATCAGACTGAGTGGGAGCTATCTCTTAAAGAACAATGGCCCAAATTATTGATCATTAGATGTGCAAACCTGGTGGAGACATACCCACAAAAAACTGGCAGGTGTAACTGGGAGCAAAAGTGGTTCAACAAACTATTGACACAGCAGGGTTTACCACAAATGCTGCCCCCATTTTTCAGATTTTTATATGTACAAACTTTTCACCAGGTATCATTTACCTACAACATGACAATTGTGCTTCAATGTGTGTTAGTTTATAACACAAAATTCCAATAAAATACAGTGAAAAGATTTCATGAATACTTTTCGGAAGACACTGTTCAACACAAGCCTACTTGTCTAACAGATTCTTGCTCTGGGTCCTCCAGTACAGTGTCGACCTCAAAAGGGATGACTCGCTCATGAGCAAGAGAGCTGTACTCCTCCCATGTAACAACACCGTCGATGTTAGTGTCAAACTGAGTGAACCGCTCTTCCGCATCTTCTATAGCGTATTGTTTATAGACGTGCTGAATCCACAGAGTGATCTCTTCTAAGAATAAGGCACACAAAGTTACCAGATTAAAATACATTTCAGTTTGTCTATTTTTGTCTTTTTGACCTTACTTAAAGTTACCTGCACTTATTAGATTGTCCCCGTTTGTGTCAATCTTCTCTACAACTGCCATCATCTTCTTTCTCTGCTCTGCTGGGCTGAGTTCTTTCATTTCCCTGGTGCTCTAAAAAAAATGCAAAGATAAGTGGAATGAAACATTAGCAAGGGATTAACAAATAAAACATGACTCAAACATAAAATAACCTCCTCTCCTAGCAGAACAGCCATGTCATGGTCAGGGTTGTGCTGTTCCCCAATGTAATGTTCTTCATGGATATGTTCAGGTGAGCCTAACTGTCCAACACTAAATTCAAGCATCAGCAGGAAGAGGGATAACGTGTGTTCCATCTGTTAAGAAATAGATTGAAAAGTAAGTAAGAGTAAATGTAAACGTGACAAACAGAAATATCCAATGCAACTCTGCTATCTGGTGGTCTGCAGGTGGAAGTTCAAACTAAAACCTTGCCAAATCAAAACATAACTCCTGCGCTCAGTATGAGACTAGTGAAGAAGGTTAAATAAGCCTTATGTATATATA
>CAEGAE010089807.1:0-35752 GCA_903067095.1 Girardinus metallicus | reverse complement strand
TATATATATATATATATATATATATTTATGGTATTACTACACATCACACAGAAAATCCAGAAGATTGAACAAAATATTTAATCTGACAATTACGAGATCTCTGATACTCCCGAGAGGTGAACGAGACAGTACAAAAAATCTTGGCATTAAAAAAAAAAAAAAAAAAATCAGATGATGGCAACATTAAAACAAGATAGCAGTCTTCTTTTGATGTTACACTCAAAATCACCACAGCATTGAGGCAGACGGAGGAAAAGAAAAAGGAGGTGGAATGTAACGTTTAGTGTGTACCGGGACAGGAAAGGCAGAAAACCTCCTCCTACTCCATGCGTTACTGCGGTAACAGCATTGGAGAAACAAAATAAAAATAGGTAGAAAAAAAACAAAAAACAAAGACAAAATCTTTACAATATCTGAGATTCAGCCCTGAGAGCAACATATATATATATTTCTTTTTTTAAATTGCAAACTTTTTTTTTTTAAAATGCAAACTTTTTTTCTTTTTTAAACAACATATTCAGAAATGTATATTTGGTACAAATCACCGAAGCTTCCAGACAAACCTGCGGGAAGCTCGCTGCTTTACTGCAATAAAAACACAAACTGGGAAAAAAACTAAAAAGACAGAGATGGCACAAAAGGATCAGCCAGGAAGTTTTTTTTTTTTTTTTTTTTTTTTTTTTTTTTTTTTTTTTAAAGGTGAGACTTGGATTCCTCTGAGATGCTTCATGCTGCTGGTGACCGAAAGCTGAGAGGAGAATCTAACAGTTACAATCAGGCGTGGACTCCATGCTGCCCCCGGTGGTACGGAGAGGTGCCAGCACTGATCACACAGACTTCCTAAAAATAAAGTCATCAGATAAAACTAACAAAAAAACAGAAAAAGTGCAAGCCAGGTGCCTTTACTCAGGAACTAATTTGTCACTGCACCCCAGATAAACTTTTGTCCCCCTCTGTAGATCAGATAAGGCTTTTTAAGAAGGGTTCAGGTGCATCTACTGTGTTTTAGGAGGTAAAACACGTCATAGCGACGGCCTTTTACGAGAAACTTTTCAGTGACCGACGCCGGAGCTGGAGTGAAGCTGAAACAAAAAGGACGACACACACCACACTGGATTCTCGCAGGAAGTCCGACTAATTTAAAAGGCAGTGCTGGCGAAAACCACATGGGCACGTTTTTTTTTTTTATTCCCCCCTAACTATCCCAACTTAACGTGGGGGAGGCCAAAGTGCTTTGGAGTTGCACGAAAAAAATAAAAACAAACAAACTAAATCATCAGAAACAGTTTGATAATGAGGAGAAGGTGGCAAAAGAGCAATCAAAGTGCCACGAGAAAAGAGCTGAACAGTGCAGAGGGGCCTGGACTGGAGTGCTTCCTGTTAGCATACATACAAACACACACACCCACACACACATAATGACGGACTGCATTGATAAAATCATCTGAGATTACAACCGGTGCTGCATCATTTAAAGCAAAGCCCGTAATACTATTACTGATGGTCCAATGTCCTGCTGTAGGCGTGGGCAGACGCTTAACTAGCATCAAAAGTCCCTGCCCCTCCCCCATCTGTTGCTACAAGAGCGCTTGACGAAATAACCAGTCAACTAGAGATTTTGTCAGAGTATTAGCAATAATGATTGAAAATATAAGGCAAACAGATGTCATAATGCTACAAGTTTCTAGAAAGGTCGAGAAGTCCTCAAAGCAGTGGAAGTTTAACAACTAGTGTTAGCGGTTTGAAAATTGGACACTTTGTCATACTAGTTGACTTGTTAAAACCTACAACCTCACAGCAGTCACTGTTAAACTTGTCACCATTTTCCCAGCTGTTTCTAACAAATAGCTACGCTCAAATTCCGTTAGCTGATGTCTTCAGGCGTTTAGCGTAGCGTCATACAACAAGGAGTCGTCTTACTAGCTGTTAGCCTTCCATTGCTCTGACGATTTCTTTATGTAAACACACTGTAATGCAAGAAAGGGAATTATTACTGCAAACCGGAAGTGTCCCTTTAAAAGCAGCATGTTAGCTTAAAGCATAAGATGCTAGCAAGCAGTTAAGTGGCTACTCTTTGAGTTTGCTCAATTTTATGCCTTTAGATTAAGATCCCAGTCAATATGTGATATTTTGCAACCAGTAGGAACAATTGTTGCTTTTCTGCATTAAATTAGACCATTTTATTCTATTTGTATTTAGTGTAAATACCAGGAAACAATGATATTGTGGTTGTAATGCCCATGCCTACGCAGGTAGTTTGTTGTGTGAGAGCAGCAGCTTAACTCAATTTATTTATGTCCCATATTGGAATAAAACTAATCAGAAACTCCTTGACTTGTTGAAGAAAATTAAAAATGCTAAACTGATATCTTCCAAAAGTAAAAGAAAAACAAAAACACACACACACCCACGCCTACACACCCTCTCACCGTCACACAAACATATTACAATTAAGCCTCTTTGACAAACAGCTGAAGAAGCCCGTAAGAAGAGTTCAGGAATAAATAAACCAAATATAATCAAATACTTAGAAAATCTTTTTAAAAAATTAAATATCTTTGATTATTATTCATATCAATCTGAGCAACAAAAAAAGCAAAAAAAAAAAAAAAAGGAAAAACAAAAACAAAAGGGAGAACAATCCCATATAAATAACCAGACAAAACGACAAATTCAGCATGTTACTCTGTAATTTCCTGCAGTCCACAGGTTGTTTGGGGGGTAGAACAGTCACTCTGAAGAGCAGAGGGAGTCGGTAAGGTTTGTGGGTGCTAGCTGTCAGTCGATGAGGGGCATGGGGGGGTGACCCTGGTCCACTGTTGTCCTGGTTACCGGCAGATTCCTGCAGGACTCTGTAAAAATAAAGGAGTGATGGTGAAGATGCCTTTCTGCATGTTTTAAAACTGAGCCTCCGAGGGGCCGACTGCTGCTATCAGCCGAACACACGCACACACACACACGCACACAGTGGTGATAAGCAGCTAACTAGTGTGGGGCGGATTACATTAGAAAACACTTTTTTTTTTTTAAAGGCAAAAAACGTCTTTGCACCGGGATATGCAAGAAATCTTTTTTAGCCCAGTGGGTGGGTTATAGGGCAGTCATTCACCCAGCAGCCCATCGCGTCTTAAGGTTAAAAAAAGGTTTAAAGTTGACAGGAAATTTGAAAATATCTCTTGATAATTATGTGTTATTAAAAGACTGGAAGATTAATACCTGAACGCCAGCTAGAAAGTCTTAAAAAATGCAAAAATTTTAAAGAGACTTAAAAAAAAACATAAGCAATGCTAAATCTGGTGGGGCCACAAGTAAAGCCTGGTGGCCCGCCAGGCTTATAATACACTGGCGGAAACCCTGAAAGACTATCTTTAATAGTCTGTGAGTGGCTTAAAAGCAACACCTTTGACATCTTTGACCTTTTACCTAGTTTTGGACACAAATTAGACTGTATGTGATTGGGACATTTATGCCATAGACCAACAAAATCAAGTGCCTAATTGTGAATTTGAAGAAAAAGCATGCGTGGCTTCAATTTATTTTATTATTATTGTTATTATTTCTCACCAATGTGTGAATGTGGTTGGATCGGAATTGTGATCCTTGTATTTCACGTCTGTTTGCCACAAACAGACAGAAGCTTTTGTAAACCACGGCAGCTGATGCAGAAACACCAGATCTCAACACCGTCTACCTGAGAACCTCTCCCTTTTAGTTTCATTAATAAAGTACGCAGTACACAGTTTGACGTGCGTGTGGGTTCATAAAGCAACTGCCTTCCTACAAATATGATCCGTTTTATTTTAGTGTGGAAGGTAGGTATATTCTTACACAACAAAACTTGAAAAAAAAATTGCAAAACAAAACCACAAGGAGGCGGTATTTGCAGCAGATTTTCTGCCAAACACCAAACTTTTAGGACAAAAAAAAAAAAAAAACACCCAAGTGATTTTTTGGGAAATCTTGCGCATCACGACGGCGTTTCAGGCTACAACTCTCGCCTACCTCACGAGGTTTCATGTAATCTGTCACCTGTCGTCCCGTCGGCTCCCCGGAGGGGCTTTCAACGTTTTGTTCTGGTGACAAAAAAAAAAACGTCAACGTTAAACACCGAGCTTCACCGCTTGTGTTTTATTTTATTTTTCGTTGTTCTTCCCGTGCTTTGTCGCTTGCGGTTTCTCGGAAGCTCACCTTGTGCTTCTTACACTTCATGGAGAAATTGTCTTCGACGAGCACACAGTCTGCGGGAACAAGAGGAGAAGGTTTTTATAGAGATGTCCTGCTGATTCATCTGAGCGGTTCAACCACCCACACGTGCCACTTCGGGCTTCGGCGGAAGTTATTGCAGCCAACAGCGCCTCACAAAGCCATTACTCACACACACACACACACACACACGCAGCTACAGTTTCTGCTATATGTGTGTCCAGATTTTCTCCAACTGGGCAGCAACTCGGAAAGCGAAACACACACAGTACTTTACAAAACGGATTAATAGTAACTGAGCCTGTTGCAATAAGCAATTTAGCAGCATGATCAATTAAAATGAGCTCAATTTCCTTCCTGATGATTCACATTTTTTGAATTTTGTTTAAAGAGACTTGATAAATTTGTATTCATGGTTTCAGTTGTGCATGTTTGTTTCCTTTGTTATCTACCGCTTTTGGGTGTTGTGTTTATTTTGGATGTTTAAAATGTCTTCCACTAACTCCAGTGTTAACTATTCCGTACAAAATTAAAGTTTGATAGACTTTATGAGGGCAAACTTGCTATTCTAATTATTATATTAGTTGAAATATAATATAATTATATTTCAATTATATTATGCTATTCTAATTATTATATTAGTTGAAAATGGTCTCAAAATGTCAATTTTATCATTATCGCGATCATTTTTGGGACAATTTATTGTCCAGCAAAATTTGCTATCGTAACAGGCCTAAAATTATCTGATCATATGACCACAAACCTCAGTGTATTTCGCTGTACGCATGCATTTTCTGTGATAGACCAACACAAAATAACTGAAATTAAAGGAATATGATGCAGGGCTAAATATAGAAATAGGAAAAAAATGAAAATCTGAAAAGCTTTACGTGAGGCCGTAAATGCTGAAGCTCCAGATATTTTGACTCAAAATTTGTAAAAAAAAAAAAAAAAAGAAAAGAAAGAACTTTATTTCCTCCGTCTTCAAAATTACGCACCATAGTCTATCATAGAAGATGCGAGTGAGGTTTGTGGTTTTAATGCGACTAAAGGTGAGAATATTTTCCATAGGTACTATGCAGCGTATCCGCAACGAAAAATGCAAAGGATGAGCGCTCACCTGACTCCAGAGCACACCTGTAGTGGTATTTGTTAGGGCAGCCCTTGAAGAAACAGCCCAGAGTTGCTCCTGGATTGTGGCATGCCGAACACATCTGGAAAGACGCAGGCCCAAAGACGAGCAGGTGAGTTAGATAGGCCGGAGGTCGAGAAAGTAGGACAAAACTTTTCTTTTTCTGATTTCTAAAGCCTCTGATTCGTCACCGCCTGACACTACAAATCTGACTAAAGCTACTATAGACTCACCAGCATCGTTACTTTGTTGATTAGTCTTGCAGCAAGTTCAACTCGTATTTAATGGTGAAAGCTAACAAAGCTAAAAACATTACGCTACGTTCACACAGTCACCCATATCTGACTTTTTTTTTTTACCGCGTAAACCATTCATAAAGATGTCGGGTTTAATAATTAGCATGAACAAACAAAATCTGATTTCAGTAAAAAGAGAGAAAAAAAATCTGGATGAAGCATCAAGACCGGCTGTGTGAGCACAGCCTAAGTGACGACAACCTGGAAGCATCCGGAAATACTTCTGAAGAGGTTTGGTTGCTCTGTTGGGGCAACAAAAGAAAAAAAAAAGAAACTGCAGATACATGGAAAATAGTTGAAGATCCTGACTGCACCACTAAGAAAATAAGATTACTGTTACTAGTGGCACATTTATTTTTCCCACCTCAAGTAGAAGAAATAAAACTAAATCACTCAAAGTGGAGAAAAAACCCTGCATCAGAAAAAAAGAGCGCAGAGACGATAACGAGGTTGGCTAATAAACAAGAAACCCCTGCAACAAGTGAAAGGGTCTGAAAACTATTTCAAGAAGCTAAATCAACAAAGTGTTCGGTTGTTCCCAGATAGCCGGGTCCGAAACATGGAGCAAAATGTCCTGGTTGTAACAGAGAAACTTCCAGGTGGACGTGAGGGAAGGCATGAATGAATCAGGACAGAAAACAAAGCAATCTTGGCCTGCAAACAGGAAGTGTACAAACAAAAACAATGGAGGAGAAAACAGGCAGAAAGAGTTTGTGTGCAAACTGAAAGAGATCAGCTGAAAAGAGTGGGATTAACTTCAAGACAGCCAAACTAGAATCGCAGGAAAACAATGTTCCAAAGAGAAGCATTCACAGACTGAAGGGAGGAGGAATTGCTGATGATGAAGCCATTTCTTATTAGGACCATAATTCATCTCTTTGAACATCAAAGAGAGTTCAAACTTTTCTTCAGGAAGATGCTAGATGAAAAAAATAGAATCTGACAGAACTGTTTTTACATCAGTGAAGAGTTGAGGCAAACTTTGATGCATTTCAATTTATTAATCCCTAATTTCTCCTCTTCTAGCCCATTATCAAGTCAAATTCAAAGGAGCCCCGTTTCAAACCCTCAGCGAGTCTAAAAAAACCCTCCCGTTGATTTAAGTGTTGCAAAAACAAGCAGTGACAACTGAATTGATGTTTTTTGTCAGCACCAATTGTTCTCCAGTGGGTTTTTTAAACTTGAAAGACCTGAATTATTCATATTTTCTGGCTTACAACACATCTGAGGTATCAGCCACAACTACGCCAAAAGTATTGCCATTCCATTAAAAAGAGCAGCTTTACCGTCTCCTGGGCCACCTTGCTGGCCTCCTCCAGCCCGTAAACTTTGCCTCTGACAAGGAACACGCCTGCAGACCATATGCCGCAGTCCTCGTGGAGCCAATATTCGCATGGCTCCATGGGGAGAACAGGCGGGCTGTACCAGTCCTCCGCGTCCGCAAGACCGCCGTCCGATCTTGCCCGCTTGGCTGCGGGGCTGCTGATCCTACCGCTGGACCACTTGCGGCTCCCCAGAAGGCCCTTCTGCTTTAGCGGAGCTGCCCAACGTCTGGCTCTCATAGTGCTGGAGGAAGAGTCAGAGTAGCTGGAGTCCTCCTCGTCTTCTTTGAGACCCGACACGTTGGCTGATGCTTTGGTGTTCGGCCGGTACCCCTCGGGGTAATAGGGTCCGTGGAGATCCCCCAAGTCGACGGAGTTGGCCGAGCGGCCGCACAAGCAGCAGACGAGAGCGCGCTGGGGTTGGCTGTGTGTGGACAGTCGTCCCAGATACAGACAGGAAGTGGTGGGTACAACAGCTGAGACAAAGCGGCTGGAGTGAGCTTGCTGCTGCTGTTTGGATTCCGCCTTCACCTCCTCGGGGTAGTTCACTATTGTGCACAGAGTGGGAGATGACTGCTGTCGCTTGACACGAACAAACGGAGAGAAACTGTCCAACCTGACATCCTTCTTTTCTTCCTTGTAGGTGATGTACTTGAGCTTGATCTCAGGCTCCTTTGGGGAGAACATGGAGGAAGGTTGGCTGCACCTGGGTTTCTTTCGCCTCCGTTTCGGGGGTGCCTTTGTCTTCTTGGTGGGAGATGATGTTTTGCTTTTAGGGTCAACCTGGTTGTTCTTTGGAGATTTTGGTGGTGGACGAATGGGCAACACCTTTGATGCAGTAACTTCCACTGAGGTTTTGGGGACAGTGACCAACTCTGGCTGCTTCTTTAAGTTCTTATGTGTGGGGAACTGGGCACTTGGCTGAGAAGGGGGTTTCGTCTTGGACTTCACACCCCTACTCTGAGACGGCCGTGCTGGTTTTCTGCTTGGTCTTGCAAATTGAGGTCTTTTAGCAGGTGTGCCTGACGTTTCGGTCTTGTTGAGGGGTTCAGAAACAGAGGTAGAGTCATTGTAACTTTGAGCATCGACGCTACTGGGTTTACTTTTTTTCATGTTCACAGCTTTTCTTTTGACGGTTCTCAGCAAGAATGCAGATTTTGCCTTGCCTTTCACTTTCCTCTTGGCTCTGGGCAAGGCAGAAGTGTGTATTACTGGCTGAGAGGCACTGGGTTTCTTATTGGCGAGTATGCTGCTGGACACTTTATAGCGACTTGAATTTATATTCATGACTATTGCTTCCAGTCGAGTCCCTCTACCAGAGCGCATGGGCAGTTTCCTTTCTTTTATCGTCCTCTCCAGCACATTTGCACTCCCATTAACGTGACGAATGGCACAACTGGTTTTCTCTGGATTCAGACAGGAATCATCAGTCAAGTCAATCAAAGGCTCCAAAACAGCCTTCCGTCTATGGGATTTACTCTCATCATGTGACTCTAACCTCGTTGGGCCATCGTTGACCGCAGAGCTTGCCCGAGTGGTTCTGTCTGAACACACAGCATCATTTACAGCCTCTACACAAAAGTCATCTGCGCTGGGTGAGCTGGAGGCCTGAGGAAGCAGGAACACATCCTCCACATCGTTTACTGAGGTAGAGGGTGGGGAGATGGGATCCTCCAATGGGCTCTTGTATTCCCTGCTCACTGAACGCACATCTGTGGAACCGCCGCTTTTGGAGACCTCTTGGTTCTGTTTCTTAGCCCCAATGAAAAGCACATCGGATGTCCCTCTGTCCTCATCCTCATCCCGGAGAATTTCTGACCAACCATCATACCGACCGTTCTCTACACAATTTCTACTTTCAGAAAGAATGCTGTGTTTCTCTTCTGCTAGTAGCTTTTTATCATATCCATCGCTGGAAATGACTTCTCCATTAAACTTTGGAGGCTCTTTCATGTTGCATTCTCTAGCATTATCCTGTGGCCCCACTTGAGGTTGAGAAAACGAAGGGAAAGGTTCTGCATGTGGGACAAGATTAACAGGCTCCTTGTCCTGCTCTAGGAAACGCTGGCTCAGTGCATAGCTGGTCTCCTCAAACCCGTTGTCAGTGTTGCATTGAGAGTGGAAGGAAGACTTGCTGACGGGTGACACTCTGTACGAAGGAGAGCTGTGAGTGGAGAAGACATGAGACCTGCTCACGTAGGACAGGGTGACTGTAGTGTGGGATAAGGCATTGTCTGGCTGAATTTGATCCCCTGGTCGAACTGTGACATCTGAGGAGCCAGTCTCTGACAACTGTAACTCTGGGATGGCAGATTCAGAGTTGGGGCCAGAGCCCTTGACCCTTCGCAAGGCTTCCAGAGATGGTGATGTGAGGAGGTGTTCATTGTCTTTCCTGGTCAAGTCTATTACACTGGAGCGAGTGGGGGAAGAGGCACCTTGATGCTGTAGATCATCCAAGGTCCCAGGTGGCTGCTCCATAACAACTGTAATAGATGGAAAGAAGTTCATTATATTTACATAAATGAAACATACAATTGTATCGGCACGGATGTCATAGTAACGTTGGACTTTTCATTGATTTTATTTATTTATTTTTAACCACAATACAGGGACTATATGACACAATTGACAGCTAGTCCGTTTTCCAAAACAGATAAAACTTTCTCAAATCACTGTCATATTTCAGATTTTCAGATGAGTAATAAAAACTAAACTGGTGCCTGGAGCCCAACTAAAATATTAGTTTAACTATATCTGATGTTTTAGATGTATATAAAAACGGGGAAACCCCTGAGTTAATGACAATGAAACTCTTGAGTAAATTTAAATCTCTAACCGCAACTGTGAGAAATACCTCTGACCTGCGCAGGAAATGTCGAATAAAAACAAAGTTATCTCTTTTAAGTCATCATTTCGTTAGGGTGCAACTACATAACTATCACAACTATTTTAGGACAAAGGAAACGGTTAAACCGCGACCCTTGAATTCACACCGCTGTCATAAGCTAGGTAACTGACGTGTACTTGGCTTTAATTCCTGTAGTAAAGAACACACAAAAAATAAATAACCAACAGTTTACCTTCTAGATTCATTTTAGATTAGGTTAACATGTCAATGATTTTAAGAAGTTATTTTATGAGAAAAACGGGTCTAAAGGCAAATGGCAAACTTTTCCCCACCGACACTGACAGGTCAGGATGGCTAGTTAGCTTAGCAAGAGCTAGCGAGCTAGCCTGGCCCGGTGTAGCTGCGGTAATCTCCCCTCGTGTCAATTTCCATGGGATATTTAATAGCTTCTACGAAACACTGTAAAAAATCGTAATCTTAAACTTTAATACTTGCAATATACCCGTACATTTAACGACTACCCTCTGTCGTCATTTCGGCTATGTTTATTATCCCCATAATATAAATACTTCACTAAAATGTTAACTTATACTTGAAAATATTGCTTCTTCCTCACAAGCTTCTATGACAACCACCAACTTCTTAACGAGGAAAAAACGTGCAACGGAAATATAAAATCAAAGCTTTTAGCACAAATAGCACCATTTATAATGTTTAACTAATGCCGAATAGAAGAATACATGATTTTTATGCCAAGTTTATTAAACGTTTCTTCACAGGTGTCCGAGAATAAGCGACATCTCACATTTTATTAAACTACCAAATACTTGAAAAGGAGTTTGGCATTCCGTTTACTTTGAACGGTGCGCATAGGGGCAAGGCCCGGCTGGGTGAAACAAAGACAGGACGGAGGGTACGGGCTCTGCTGCGCTTCTGATCACAACTTACCCGGACGGGGAAAATCTCTGCGTTTTCAAACATTCAGTTAAGATTTCTTCCCAGCCTGCGTCTCCATCAACAGCGCCTCCCTTTCATATGAATTCTGGCGGAGCTGGGAAAGAAAAAAGCCCTTAATTAAATAAATATCCACTCACTTTCCAGGAACACACTACTCTGATAGCAGCGCTGTCATGTTGGAACCTAATCTCTGACTTCCGGATATAGCCTTCAAAATAAATCACTAAGTTTCTACAACCGATCACATCAACTCGCAATTAATCGTTACGTTCAAATACGCAGTTTATTTAATCGGACAGGGGTTAACTGTAATCCGTCTACGGATTAGAAACACCTTAAACGTCATGTATACCTGTTGGCCGATAAAGATTAAGCTTTTTCCATGTTTTTCCAATTCAAATAAATACTACCTTTGCATCGGCCTGGCCAAAATAAAGCAGCAAGTGAAACGGCTAACACTCATCTGTGGAACCGAGAAGCGTCGTGATCAGTTTCATTCCACTTACTGTCACTTTCAGTTAGACTTTGTTTAATATGTCAGCAGGTGATTTTTTATTTTTTTTTTAAATCAATTCAAAGATGCTATGCTAGCTTAAAAAGACTTCCTTCAAAACGAAAACATTTTCATGGTAGTTTTACACAAATTACTAAACCATCTTCATTTATTTAACTTCATTCTGTATGACCCGAAAAATTGGTTAAGCTGTTCCGGAGCTATTAAAGCACAACCCATTGACTGAAAACCACTAACACACCAGTTTCAGTGGTGTAAAGGGCAGACTACACCGCTGCGAGGCGACTGGTCAAGAAAAACGCTTCTACTTCTAAGCTAATACCTTGAAACGTGACGGAAATGAGAAGCCAAAGGCCACCTAGAGAGAAAGTGTTATGGTCAAACAACACACTGAGCTGTTTGGCCACAAAGATAAGGAAAGGTCAAGAGTTAGCTTGTACAAACTGTGAAGGATAATTGCAATGGTCATGCTGCGGGTCTCTTTTGCTACCAACAATTGAAATGAACTCATATTCTGCCAAGAAGATGACAAATATCCAGACAGAAGTTTTGTTGATGCCTATCAAAGGTGGGTGGCTGGGGTGTAATGTGCTTAGGGACATTAAACCAGATACGACTGTACAACTTTGACCTTATATATATTTAGCAAAGTCTACAAATTCAAGCTTTACTATTTTGTATACATCAAACAGTACAGTACTTTCTCATTCACCAACATGGATTACGTGTTTATTTTTGGCTCCGTGAACTACTATGGTGAGTTTCTTAGGAGTGGCAAAGGGTGGTGGGTTAGGTTCAGCATAGGATAACCTTTTGAAGACGCATGGAAGATAATGGATGGCTAAGGAGCTGCATTACTGACATTGGGCTGTCCGAGGATTGGCAGTAGAGGCCTTACCAGCATGTGACTCTGAGCTGATGTGCTGATGATGGTCCACTGGATTACAGCAGAATACCATTTTTGTTTTTTGACCATCCTCCATAACCTCTTTGAACCCAGTTGGGTGTACTAGAAGTTGACCATTATTCCCTCTCAACAAGAAAGTGCCCAGGCTTTTATGAACAATATATCCTGATGCCGTGGTGAATTTTTGTGTAAAAAAAAAAAAAATAAAAATAATAATACAGTACAGAAAAAACTGGGGGGTAAAAAATAAACAGAAGTACCACAAGCATTCATTATTGGGCAGCAAGGTCACCACGGAGACTACACACCTTTGAAGGTTTAATTGAATTTTCTACATCCTTCAGACAAGGGGAATGTATTTTAGTTTCCATCACCATTTGTATGTTTTTTGTGTGCAATTTTTATTGCAGTTTTTATTAACTGTATTCATTCAGTTTCCGACAAAGTGGAAGTGTATAAAACCTTTAAGTAAGTCTAGGTAGAAGAAATTGTACACAAGAAATTGATTGGAGACTATGCTTAGCAAGCTATGAGGCATAAATTATTAGGGGCTATGTTTTTTCTTATTGATATTACCAATTTACATTCAAGTCTTATTTAGCAAAACTTTGCACTTTCAGATTCTCTTTCGCGAGTTGCAATGTGAAAGATGGCGATACATATCAGGTGAACTACGCAAACGGCAAACTTCATAACCAGAAAGGGTGCAAAAATATTTATTGCTAATAAACCTGTAGTCAGTTGGTGTATATTTGCTTTTATATTTACAATAATAGAGTACAGAAGAATGGGAATGTAAAAGAAAAATCCCAGCCATTTAAATAAATACAAAGGGACTGCCACGAAACAAGACTACAAACATAAACCAACTGGAGAAACTCCTATACAGCTGGACCAACGACTGCTGTGAGAGAAAACAAAACAAACAAAAAAAAAACTATACCTTTTCATGTACGTACTTAAATTATAGTCAGTGAATCCGTCCATAAGAATACCGTTAGCTTTCCAGGAACATCAGGTTTGCATGATGTTAATTCGGAAGACGGACAACACGGATGAGCGTCCAAAGCTTGTTTACGACACGTGTGTGGAGAAGGTGCAGAGGAGTCACAACAGGCTGAACACTGGACCCATTCCTATTGGTATTATGCAGGTGTTACTTCTCAATGTGCTCTTTTGTTTTGGTAAGCCAGTCAGCATTACAGCTAAATGTCTTTGGCTAGCAACAGTCTATAGTGTTAAAACAGTAGCTCACACAGTCATAGTTTAGTGTATGCATGGCAGATGCTCTTTTTAAAAACATTATTTACAATAAAGACATAGGAGGAAGGGGCTGGAGAGACGGGAGAAATAATACAAAAACGTCACAGTTAACTGAAGTGCACGGAATGCAAATTCTAGACATGAAATTCAAACTTCATAGCGTGTCTTCTTTAATAACATATATGATCTGTGTTTAGTGACCAGTGTGTAGTGTTTCTAAATACGTCATAGCAGAGCTAAAAATATAGTGGGCTCCTAAACATGCGGCACTGCAGGCAGACGTGATGCGTCGCTTGTCAGAACTCCTTCGCGTCTTTGTTTTCGAACAGGTGGAGTCTCTGCTCCGCGGTCAGCCCTTCCTTCAGACTCTGGAGGGAGACAAACAAAAGATATTCGACGTTAGGACACGTCTACCAGGGGAGGGAGAAAAAAAAAAAAAAAACAACAACAAAAAAAACGTGACAGTTAGGCAAGGGATTTTCCTCTATTATCCAGTTGTCACCCAGTTATGATTAAATCTAACCAGGTATGTTTCTTAGCTTTACTTAAGTGTTTTCTGGCTTTACAAAAAATAAAATGTGAGGAATTTAGCATAAACTAAAGATCGTTGTCAGATCTTGAGTGGGAGACAGCAGGGTGTGTTACACCGACCCGTGGGTGTGTCTGCTTTGGTTTACCTAAAGGAGAGGAAGAAGTAGGCCTACACACGTCCTCTGCTAACTGTCCCAGGGCATGTCTCGATTCACAGACTGAGGACAGAAGGGGAGGAAAAAACAAAACACACACACACACCAGCAAAAGTGTGTGTTAGACCGCTGTGGTGTTTGATTTGCAACAAAATCCCAAGATTGCAGTTCAGACGGAGTCATAACAGACAGTGCCACAGGAAAAGTCGTCACACCCCTTCAACCTTTATTTATCTTCTTTCCCACGATGCAGCCACAATGTGTGTTTATGACAGGGCAAGACCAATACAAATTAGAGCTTAACTGAATAAGAAACAAGAAAATATGGTGGTTTTTTTAACTTTTTTTTTTTTACTTTTTTTTTTACTTTTTTTTTTTTTTTTTAAACAAACAGATTTTTTTCTTGAGTCAGATTTTCGTAGCAACATCATGGCTTCAATTACAGATGAAAGTATCTACCAGTTTTGTAGAGAATTCTTGAATTTCAGCAACTAATATTCTCACTTTGATTTAAGTCTGGTCTTTGATTAGGCCATTTTAAACATGAATATCTTTCAGTCTGCTGGAAGCTGAACGTCGGCGCTCTGAGCCTGCGATACGTTTTATCACCATATATTTACTTCCTTCCGTCTTCCCATCGACTCTGATATAAATTTCCTGTCTCCCCCCCACCATTAAAGTGTCTCACAGTGAGGATAACGTGTTCAGGGTGCTGTGTGGTTAAAGCTTGACCACACATGGCATTGTGTATGTATGGGTTCTATTACTTGGGCAATACAGCTTAGAAATAAAATCTCAGATGTTTTCGAACCAGATCCTCGCTTTCTATTCTACAAAAAGAAATCAGAAATGGCAGAAAATATGTTTTAAAAATCGGCTTTTGTTTCAATCATCCCTTCGGCGAGCTGTATGACAGAGCATTAGGGCCAGGCTGTGTGAGACGTTTTGTTTTTGTGGTCATAATATTAGCAGAATAAAGACGGCATTTTGCCTGGAAAACGTCTTGAAGTTATGAGAAAAACAGTTGACAAGAAAAAGAAGCTTTGACGAGTTATTGCGATCTGGTGATAGCAGCTCAGTCTGCGAGGTTCGTTCTTCGAAATGGTTTGCATGATCTGTTCCAAGTCCTACTGGAGATAATATGATGCCGATGTGTTAAAAGATTTAAAATTACACAGAAAAATTTTTATTTTTTTTCTGTAGGGGTTGTCATAAAATTATAACTTCATTCTTATAAGATGACTTTTGACTCTTATCGTACGATTTTATTATACAGTGTTGCTGTAGTACTTTGTTATAGAAATGGTAGCCAGATTCAAAGTCCATATAAATAGAAGCTTTGCCAAACAAGATGGCGGAAAATAATTCAGATTTTTCAAAAAAATAATTTTCAGAAACCCAAAATTTTAATTGACTGATAAAACAGATTTTATTCATTAAAAAAAACTTAAAAACCATGATTTTCCTTCCAATTCAATTATGCACTACTTTGTGTTGGTCTATCAAATAAAAACCATTCAGTAAAGGCACAGTAAAGTGATAAAACACAGCCGGGGGCATGCACTGTTGCATGCAACCTTTCAGGCGACCTGCAGAGGGCAGCAAATAACTGGAACGTGCATCTCAGGCCTTAACGGATGGAAAACCGGATTGCTCTGTCTGCTGTCACAGTGTTGCTGCCTCACATCACAGCCATGTGGTTTTGCAGTGCAGCGGGAGCTCTTGCGGACTGCTGCAAATACGAATCGTTTCTTTCTGACCCACCTTTGACCTCAGGGTTCGCTCTGAGCGCTTGGCGGCCGCCGCTGCCATCTTCAGGATGTCGGGGTTGCTTTTGGACTTCATGATATCTGTCACGAGAACGGTCAGAAACCGGATTAGATCGGCGGTCGGATGGCGGGCCGTTTCGAGGCAGCGGCGGCCGGCGTACCGTATCCCCCTCGCTCCAAGTCCTCGAGCGACGGCTCGCCGAGCGCCTCGTGCGCCAGCTGCAGCTGCTCCCTGAGCCTTCCGAGGTCCCGCTCCGCCTTGGCCTTCACGATGCTCAGCTCCGTGTAGATGTCCTTGTACTTATCCGTCGCGTATTTCTTGTCCTGCAAGCACAACATTTCGCTTAGACACACAGAGCGCTTTCGGCGGCGCGACTCGGAATCGTTGGCGGTCGCCGAGGCGAAGCCGCGAAGGAGTCGGCGTTACTCTTTGAGCGGCCTGGAGTTCGTCTTTGAGGGAGTTGATTTCCTGCTTCAGGTACTGGACTTCGGACTCCTTCACCCGCAGCATCACCTGAGGAAACCATGGGGAAAGAACATGGACTGGATTTGTAGGGACATGCATGAACCTTTTAATGAAGAAGGTTCGTCATTATGTCACTGTAGCATGTTTGATTACAATATTACAGCCTTACATACTCATATCTAACTCATGGTGACATCATTTGGGGAAGAACTGTTCCCACAACTTTGAATGAACTTTTGCGCCTTCAAATATGCTTTGTTAGAACTCCGTCATTATCATCGTGTTTCGGCTCCGTTTAAAAATGGAGAGAGACCGATCTGATATCAATATCTGTATCAGTTCCGATACTGAAAAAATCTGGATTGGGCATCTAAACCCTTAGTAGTCATATATTTTCAAGTGTAATATCAACACGTCAAGTGCAATATGCATTTTTACAAACTGCTTTGAGACGACATTTGTTTTGAATTGGTGCTACATAAATAAACTGAATTGAATTGATTACTGAAATAATCAACTAATTGAGCAATCAATAAATCTTTAACTTGATAGTACAGATTTGAGAAAAAAGCTATTTGCTGAAAACCCCCCCAACATAATTCAGAACAATAATTAGGTCAAAGCTGCACAGTAAAAACACCTTTGTCTGTACATATGGTTGAAGGGGTCTGGTTTTAGCTTCACCCGGTTCAAATTCACTAAACAAAGGCTATGTTACTGCATTTTAGGCAATAAAATGTTAAATTTTCTTATTTAAAAAAATGAACTGAACTGTTGGTATATTTGACTCTTTTATTGTGTTTCTTATATTGTATATATATATAAAAAAAGGTTATAGATAATTCATATTTTTAAAGAGACATTTTCTTTGCAGAGACTTCATAATCCAATTTTCTTTTGTTTTTTTTTTGGTTTTATTCTGTATTATTATGTAGTGCTCTTTACTAAATTAAAGCGTATGGGTCTTAAGAGGGGGAACTTGCATTATTACTTCATTATCAATAACACTACTTGAAAATAGATTCAGAACAACCATATTATTGCAATAATAATAATTAGTGGGAGAATTTATCCACCAGCTAAACTGTGCTACCGTGACACGGTATCCTGTATTTTAACTGTGCAAAATAAACTGAACTAATCACTCTCACGACTGCAAGGGCTCCTGAGGGGAAACAGCCGCCGCCGCCAAACTTCACTGGTGCAAACTGGTTTTCGAGTCCAATCTGTGTGATTTTATGCGCTGCAGTGTTTACCTCTAATTCATACAGCTCCTTCCCCTGGATCGTGGTGTTTGGATCTCCGGCTCCGTCCTCAGACGTCATGGAGCGCATCTTGGTGATCTCTGCAGCCAGACGGTTGTTCAGCTCCTAAACGTGATCCGGAGAACGAGATCAAGACAGAGTCCAGCAGAAAGCGTGAGGCTGTAGACTGAGTGCGTGTGTCTGCACCTGGTTGTGTGCGTTGAGCTCCTGGTTCTCCCTCTGACACTGCCTGAGGGCCTGCCTCTCGGCCTCCAGAGCCTGGGCCAGGTGGGCGTTCTCCAGGCACTTCTGGGAATACTGCTCCGACAACACCTCGATCTCCCGCTGGAAGGAACACAGCTCCTCCCTGGAACACAGCGCCAAACCTGATTAATGTGTTCGCCGTTCACGTCGCGCATTCAGAAATCGCTTGTGACGCGGTTCCGGAGCCTGTGGTTAGTATTCGGACTCATTTAATGGTTTTAACAGTTTTGTCAACCGGCTTCAGTGGATTTTATTGGGGTCTTGTGTGTTGGAGCCAATGGATTTTCATGCATTTCCTCTTACTAGTTGCAGTAATTCAGCAGTGTGGGTGTGTGTGTGTGTGTGTGTGTGATGGGTATCCATCGTTTCAGTTTTGCTGTTTTTAAAAACAAAAATTAGAATTTTCTTCTAAAAACCTTCTGTGTGTTTAGGGACGTATAGAAGATGAGTGTGGCCAAGTGGGTAAAAAGTGACGCAGGATGACTTACTGTGAAATAACAAAAAAAAAGAAATATTCCTTGTGTTTTACTTGATACGTTCCGTTTATAAAGACAGAAGCTTGCCGTGGAAATCTCATGCTAAAACAATTATAAAAGCATGTCCATCTGCACCGGCTCCATGTGCTGGACTGCAAAATTTGTACCGTTTTTGAACACAAAATAATTCAAGAACCACAGATGGCCACCGAGTCACACTTTGGAGCAAAGCAAAATAAGAAAAATGAAAATCTGACATGTTTTCATTTGTATTCCTCCTATTTCAGTCTGACTCTCCAACATATATATATAAAAAAAATAATAATCTAGTGAAAACAACTGCTGTCGGTAAATAGAGAAAATTTATTCTCAGGTCGAAGCAAAATTTCAATGAAACCCATCGAGTTTTGTGGCTGCAACATTAAAACGGCGAGGTGTGTGATCCCTTCTGGTTTCGATCCACTGACCTTTTTATTCTGATAGCCTGTGAACTGCTCACAGTGGTGAAGACGGGCAGGTGAAGTGAACACACAGAGCTGCCATGCATGTTCACACAAGTCATGAGTGAAATATGCACTGATCAGGGTAAATCGGCAGGTCTTAAAGCCTGGAAAAGCATCAGAGATGACAGCTGACTGGCGGATCCTAGATCGCTTTATACACACAGCTGTGCCTTAAGATGGGCCTGTTTTTAATCATTTGATGTGTTGAAAGTGGATCCATTTTAGGAGAAATGAGGCAAAGATGCCTCAGGCCAACAAGACTGAAGTATCAGCAGAATAAAAACAGTGAATTGAGGAAATCTGTATATATTTAGACAGTTGTAGCTTTGTAAAAACGAACCCCAGTCCTATCTATGTAGTTTTTTCTAGAGGCGCAATGATTGCAGTTTTCTGCTCAATCACTGATTTTTGAAAGACCTGACCTGCGGATTCAGGTTTTGTCTGAAAAGTTGCTCAATATGCTGCCTCGACTCTGCGTGCGACTCAAAATTTTGAGAAACAGTAAAATCCCGCAAGAAAGAAGAAAACTACATAGAATATTAGGGTTGAAACTACCAATTATTTTAGTAATTGATTATTCTGACGACTAAAATAGTCAAAGCACAGGAGATGCAAATAAACAATTTAATTTCTTTTCAAAAGAAGAAAATAAACTTAATTGCCTAAAATGCAACAAGATAGCATTCATTTAGTGAATTTGAACCAGGTGAAGCCAACACTGACTCTTGAGTTTTGGGTCAAACATTTTTATAGTTGTTGTATCGTTTTTCTTAATTTCTGCTTTGAATCTGTTGTTTTTCAGCAAATGAAAGTGTATACTTCGGTAGTGTATACTTCAGTTGCCAATTAATCGATTACTAAATAGACGATTAATCGTCATTAATCGACTAATGAAATAATCATTTCAGCCCGATAGAATATACAAGATTAAATAGTCCTGCAACAACAAATTTAAGACCTGTGATTATTTTTAATCACATTTAAGGCCAACTTTAAGGAATTTAAGACATTTCAAGGACTTATAGACAAGAATATCAGACTTTTTAAGGATGCACCGTCTCCCTGGTTTATCTTTCCGATGAATGCAATCCCAGCTCCAGAGCAGAGGACTCACTCGTGCTGTCTGCGGATCTCCTCCATGTCGGCATTCTCGGCGTTGCTGCTGGCCTTGCGTGCCTTCTCCAGCTCCTTCTCCAGCTCCGTCCGGTGAGCGTTTTTCATTGCTTCGATAGCTTAGGTAACCGGAAGAAACAAGAAGAAAAAACTTCAGTGGCAGTTCATGGAGATTTCTCTCTGGAACTCTCATCAGGCCTCATGACAGGTAGTTTTCTTGTCCCCCTTTTACCAGCGATTGTTGCGGCCGTTTCCTCATCCAACAGCCTCTCCTTCTCCTCCTTCAGGTTCTCCAGCTCTCTCTGGTGTTTCCTCTGGAGCTCTTCGATCACCTTCTGATGGGACTCTTCCATGGCGGCAAAGCCTCTCTCACAGGTGGCCTGTAAGAAAACAAGGCTCGCAGTGAGCAACAGGTCATCTGCAGAGGAGGAGGGGGTGGGGGGGGGGGGACATTCATCCATTATGTTTAAACCAGTAGACAATAATAACTTTAATCAATACGTTAGAGCCTTGCAACCGTGTGCAAGTGGAGTGTGTTTGAGGACAGAGAGGGTTAGGAGGAGCAGCAGGAAGCACAATACAACAGAAGAAAGCCACAGACGGTCAGAGAGGAGAGCGAATGGATGAAGAGCTGCCACTTCCTGTTCCGTCAAATGTGAAGAAAATCCTAACTCCAGTCAACAAAGTCCTAAACTTTCTGACTGACTGGATCTTTGGCAGAATCTCGGGCTACAACAAGATATCAGTGAGGCCAAAGTTACACCTCTTGCGTGTAACTTTGAACAAATACAAACAGGAAGCAAACGTGAGGAATGGAGGTCTGCTGGATTTTCGCAGGAGTAGCCTTCTCCCTGGGGGGACTAACCCAGAGGAGAAGTGGAAAAGTCCCCCACCAACACGGAGCTAGTGTAAACTTCCTGCTCCGACATCCGACCGATGCAGCAGCTTCAGAAGCCCGTGAGCTCATTTGTTTCGTGTTTAGAGAAGATCCAAATTTATTTTAATTACATTGTCCGGTGTTACTGAAATGAATGGGGCAAAGTCATGCAAACGGTCCCTCCCCCACATGTTGCTGCACACCGCAAGTCTACGACCACAATAAATTTACGTTTTCATACCATTTTAAGAATAAAAATGTAAAACGTGTGCTTGAAAATTTTCATAGCACGATAACATTTTAAAAGTACAGAAATGAAGCATCAGCTGTGTTTGTTTAAAGCCGACTACCTGAGCAGGTAGCCTGACTAACGCCCTAATAGTAGCTCTTCATGTTTGTGTTAATTTATAAGGAACAGAAGGACAAAAAAAGATACAATATTATGTACAAAACAGCACCAAATTCAGCTGTTTTCTATTGTAGATTCTTGTTTATCAAACTGGAAGTAATGATACAGATAACACAATCATAACTGTCGTCATCAAAATGCAATATTATTTTAGCAGCAGCTGAAATAAATGGTGCTCTTCTGTTAAAGATATCTAAAAAAAAAAAACCTAACAGTATAAAAACAGTTGGATCATGTGACACATTTGTAATTTAAATTTATGTGCAAATACTTTGGTAGATTTACCCAAGGCTACCATTCCATGAGTATCGTAGCAGTACAAGACTAGTTCTGCTGTTGAGGTGCACATCATTTCCTAGCTTAAAGGGGCTTTAAACTTGTTATTTTATTTTTTTAAATCAAGTACCATATTTTGGTATGAGCAAAGTTATTACTATTTCAAGTGAAACTCTAAAATTCTTTCCAAATGATCTACTTTGCAAGTTTTCCTTTAAAGAAAAAAATGGCTAAGCTAAAGCAGGACAGGAGATGGATTTACTAGTTTTTACTAGTATCTGTTTTTTCACCCCATCGTTTGCCACAGACGGTGGTGGGTGCTGCTAACTAAAAAGTTAGCAGTGCTAAACCTAAAGCACTAATCAAACATTAGTTCTGCTAACACTAAACCACTAGCTTCCAGTATTTGGTGGAATCTGATGCTAAAGTACTAACTTTGATTCAAATTATATCTGCCCTTGAAAGACTACAACCCTCAAACACCAATTTGATTTTGACAACATAATTTACATGTTGCCTTATTTGTTTATACCCTTCTGACGTTCAACAGTCCACATTTAATTTTTTCCAAGTATGTTTCTTTGTTGAAATTTTTTTTTAAAGTACAGGAGAGAAAACATAACTACTGCCTAAACGGTAAGTCTTGACCCACTTCAAAAATAAGAGAATTAATATAAACGTCCAGCTACTTTAATTCCTAACAGTCGATGAGCAAAACGTCAACTCAGGTGTCAAACTTTAACAGAACTTTACAAACCAGCCAAGTAAATTATTAGCACCTTATAACTCATCAAAAAATATTTTAGTGTGAGCTAAATTAATTTTAACATTTTAAAAGTTAGCAAAAGTGCTAAAACGGTAAGCAGAAAGTGAGCTCCGCTATCTAGCCACCACTGGCTAGTTACAATAATGTTTCACCAAGTTCAGCACATCCTCAATAGCCGACAGGAATTTGAAGGGCGTTTTTGTTATGAAATGCAAACTATGACCATAGGTGAGCAGTTACTACCGTGAACCACCCAGTCCTCTGCTTTGATTTTTGTGGAAAAAAGAAAACTGGGAAACTTATGTATGTTAAGTGAGATTATTAAAAATAAATCAGTGACCTTCTGACGTTCTAGTCAGACAGAGAGGTCTAGACATTTTGTTGTGAAATGGGTTGTGATGGTTGGAGCGAGGGACATGTTGGGAGATGCTACCTTTGGGGTAAAAAGTATCTTAAGTAAATTTTTGCTCTATGTGCAACCCTTATTAAAAACAACATATCATAAAAAGTACAGGCACTTTCCATTTGTACGCAGAAGTCGGAACTTCCAAGTTGATAAAAATGAAATTGAGCGCTCCCAAAAGTCCAACTTAGAAAGTCAAGCATTCACTAAAAAATCCTGACCTTAAAATCTGTTTGGCAGCCAGATAATCTTTAAAATAACCCCAATAAACAGTTGTCAGACAGTGCACTACTTGCACTTTTGAGAGATTAGATCTCTTTAAATCAGTAGTATACATAGAAATGTACTTCTGAATGAGCCATTCATAGCGACTCGTGCTGCTGACAGTAACCCAAACATATCAGTAAGCAGAAGAACTGAGCTTGTTTTTGACTTGCTATCTCAACACAACAGATTGGGTGTGACCAAGTTCCGACTTTAGAGTCAAATGAAATTCTCAAGTTGATTGGCAAAATAATCTGTCAACTTTCTAGCTATCTCCATGACTCCAATGGCAAATGGTTTCTAATATTTAGACCAATTCATTTTTTTTATCAGGGGAGAAAACAGTCCTATACGAACATTGGACAATAATTATGAGAAATGAGCTGAATACCGTCTAAAGACAGCTCTGAATGCACCAGAGTTCCAGAAGGAGATAGCAAGTAGACCCAGTTAAGATTACTTTGTCAAATACTTGAAACAACATCTTTGTCACTGAGCAAAAGCGGCACATCAAGTTAGATTGTTAGTATGAAAAACCAAAGGGATTCAACAACTGAACACAAATATTTCATTACAGCCATCTAAAGAAAAAAAAAAAGAAGCATTTTTTAAACTGTTTGCAACTTTGTAAGTTTAAAAGAGTAACTTTGTATTGTGGAAACATTAATAAAAAAAACTCATGCAAAAAGATAAATGTGGGCTCATGTGCATAACTTTCTTTTTTTTTGGTTTCTAGACTTTATCAGCTACTGGTAGCTCTGCAGCTAAAGATGAAGGAATAGTCACATGAACCCTACGGTAGGTTAGTTTTCATGCAACACAGAGGAAACGTGGTTTACGGCACAAGAGCCAAAGAACAGTGATCGGGGTTAGGGAAGGGAGTTAGGCTGGGGAAGGAATGGGATCTGGGAATGCCACAAAGGAAAACGAGGCATCACAGACGGGAAGACGGCAAGGACAAGGAGCGCTTCCACCTTAAGGTTTTCCAGGTCTCTCTCGTATTTCAGCCGCAGAGTGTTTGTGTCACCCTGCTCATCCCGTCGCCTCATCTCTTCGGCCATGACTGAAACTTGGCTCATCAGCTCCTGGATGCGTTCCCGCAGGGTTGACGTTTGGGCCGAGGCTTCCTGCGACGGTGCGTGCTCGTCAGTTTCGTTCTTCTCTCGGCTTGTTGGGCTCAGCATGCTCCTCAGCTCTTCCATTTCCCGTTCAAACCTCTCGAGGAGTCTCCTCTTTTCATCCTCATGCTTGTTTTTCAGGTTCTCCATGAAGTTCGTCAATGAGTCCATCTCTTTAATATTTTCCTCTGAATGAAGGCGGATCGTTTCATTGGCTTTTTCAACTTCCTGCCTTAGTTTTTCCAGCTCCTTCTCGTAGTTGTTTTTGATATCTCGTAACTCCTTCCTGTGCCTCGCCACCAAGTCCTGAAGTTCAATGGCTTTATCCACAGAATCTATAGACTTTCCTTCAATCTGGATCAAAGTTTGCGGTGCTTCTGAAATTTTCAGAGAGGCCAGAGAAAGCTGATTCTGAAGATCTTCCAGTTTAGACTGGAGGTCGCTAGCAGTTTCTTTCAGTTTAGGGCAATTTGGACAATTCAAGCTCCCCGACTGTACTACAGTCTGATCCTGCTGACTCTCTATTTCATGCTGTACTTTCAGCCTAACAATCAAATACGACAGGCAAGCTTCCTTGAGAGAATCTAAAAGATACCTAGAAGACTGTGTCTGTCCAAGACCAAAGCTTGTTAGACCAAAAGAGAGAAGTTTCTGGTCTTTGTTCTGTTCCAGACTGGAAGCAATCTGCTTCAAATCACGGGACCTTCCCTCCAAAGTTTCTATTAACTGTCTAAGAATCATAGCGTATGTTTCATCATCAAGCCAGCTGTAGATTTTTGTGAAATCCATTGGTATTTCAGTCTCTGCTTTTCCTTGGGAACAGACTGCCTTCCCGAGCAGCTCGAGGCTTTTCTCTGCCTTTATCTGCTGGAGTAGCTCAGACTCACTGATCCGTTTGCCTCCTTCAGGTTCTAACTTGGTATTGCTCAACACTTGGCTCCAGAACTCCCACTCCAGCACTGACCTCATCTCCTTTCCACCAATGGAAAGAGGTTCTTCCTTACAAGAACCAAATAAAGTGCTTCTTAAAAGACCAAGCATCTTTTCTACATCAGTATCTACCTTTGCTAACATCTCTACGACTTTATCTAATGCCTCAGACCTCATCTTCAACTCTGTTATCACTTGCTTGAATAGTCCATCATCAACCTGCTTGTCTTCTACATTTTCGCCCTCACCAACATTCTCTCCAGCTCTACGCATCGTTTCTAATCTCTCTCGCAGCATCCTCACCTCATTTTCTGCTACTTCTAGTTTCTCTCTGCTATCTTGCTCAATTTGCTGATTTAGTGCAACTAGTTCATTGTTTCGGGCTTCCAACTCTATGCAGCACTGCTCTGTATTCCGGAGACTTCTCTCTGCCTCAAGCACCTTAGCTTGAGAAGATTCGAGTAGGTCTCTGAGATGTTCCTCTTCTGGGTGTAATTCCTCATCCTCGTAGTCTGCCTGGAAGCCCAGACCTCTTAGTGTGGCCTCTTTCAGCTGGAGCTTCTTCTCCGTGTCTTTAAGAGTGTTGCCTAGTTCCTCCAAGGTAACTAACGCTTCATGGAGCCTCAAAGACTTCTCGTTAAGCTCTCTCTCGTAATACTCGCGGTCTATTGCGCTAGCTTGATTTTCAGCCAGTTCGGCCTTCAGTCTTTTCAGCTCCTCTACAACTAGATGATGTTGTTTACCGCCCTGCTGGCTAACAAGCTCAGCTTTTAGTCGGTCTATTTCTCTATCGGCTTCAGTTAGCTGGTTTACTATCTCTTGACATCGTTGTTTTAAGGCGCCGTTTTCCCCTGTTAGAAGTTCAACCCTCTGAGAGAGTGAAGCAATCGTCATATCACTCGTCTCTGAATGGTGGTCTAGTTTGGACAAAGAACCGTAGGGGCCTTTGAGGTTTTCGAAATTGTGCTTCTGAACTTTCCCCATCATATCCTCCATGGTTAGAAGACGCTCTTCGTATTCTCGTATGCTCTCTCCTGCTCTGGCTAAACTCTTCTTAAAAGTTTCATTCTCAATCTCCTGCTGGAACTGCCAAGCCTCCAGGAATTTCTGAAGTTCATTTTTTCCTCCGGTACTTTGAGCAAAGCTGTGGAGTTTCAACACTCTTCCGAGCTCCTTCAGAGTCAGAGGTTCATCAGTCAGGAGATCTTCGAGTTCCTGAATCATGTCTGAACTGTCCTCGAGCAAGAAACTAACTCGTTTTTGGATGAGTTCAGTGGCAGCGCCTTCCGGCATTGGTGGCGTTTGATCAGAAAGGTTAAGCTCCTTGATGGAGGAGTGAGAAAGCGAAAGGCCAAGCTGTGCCTGCATGTTGCGCTTTTTCAGCTCTTGCAGCTTCAGGAGCTCTTTGGTCTCCTGGTACTTCTTTGTTAAACTCTGTGCTTGGGAACTAACCGGTTTGGGCCTCTTCGTCTGGGGCGTCACATCAGCCTCCAGACCCAAAGGCTCCAGCTTGGAAAAGGGGACCAGACAGTTGGTTAACACATAGCAGGGGAGACAAAAAGCTTGCTAATAATTCTCAGCGTTATATCTACCAATCATTTTGCTGTCACTTTAAAAACAAATGTTATATTCCCATTTCCACATATTCATACCAAATGAAAAGAAATGCCATTCTAATTCAAATTTCCTTTCAAATTAATTGCACAAACAAAATGCGAAATAGAAGGAAAACAAATGTCTGCGGTTAGTTAATCAAAACAAAGCATGCATGTTAAATGGTTATTTGTTACTTCATGTTGTAAGTAATGCAGTATTAGTTCCAGCTAGAAGGTTTACTCAAGAGCAGAAGGCACACAAGGTCCTTTTGAGGTATATTCCTAAAACCGGTGCAATTCTTTTCTGACGAGACAGCAAATTGGATCATCCAGCTTAATGGTCATTCATCTAGTGTATTTTACAATAGATTACAAACACAAAAATAACACAAATATGGCATTGGGGCTTCAGTGTTAAATATGGCAGATTCATTTAAAACAGTCCAAAATCATCTATACATCAAACAGAAATCCAACACGAGACATTTATGTCAATGTATAATTTAGCTCAACAGAAAAAATGTTAACACAACAGAAAGATGATATATGCAGAAATTAATGGAAGATATGAATCCGACATCCATGCCAAGTATTAGAATACAAGACATTATTTTCAGTCTGAATCAACATGTCAGTGATCTTCACAAAGGATATTTCACTCTAATTTGCTTGAAGACTTTACTACTTAAACAGAATGAACACTCAAGTACACAACAGCATTTTAAACAAATATATCTGAAATGTAGATGATGAAAAGAGAAAAGGTAAAAAAAAAGTGCTGAAGTCTGTGTGACTGTGCATGTGCAGTCGCCACTTTATCAAGAAGAAAATATCAGAAGTAATAAAAGGGAGGAAGGCTTGTATACTTCAAACAAAGGGCAACGTTTTCTTAATAATCATTTTGAGTTTTTTGTTGCCGTTTTCAAATTGAGATGCACCGACATATTGGCTGGTGACTGGAATTGGCCGATTTTCCACTAGACTGCTTCCCACCTACCCGCTATCAGCTTCCACTAACAACAACGCACTTCGGTGGGGAAGTTCATGCTGACGGAACAAGCCTCAAAGATGCTTAAAAATTAAATCAAAGGAAGCACAGAAAAAGGAAACTGCCTTCTATAAAAAGGCCACATCAGCTTCAAACTGAGGTTTCTACTTCAGACCACTCATTTTGCTTCTTCACCGTTTCTCACTTTGGATGTTCTTCTTGTTTCCTGACTTTCTGAGTTGCGTCACGTAGTAATCTGTAGCCGCTTTAGGAATGTCTTATCGAATTGGCAAAGAAGTGAGTTGACTTGGAGCCACGTTTAGCAGGAAGGCTGAACGTAGGCCTTAAATTAAAAAATACTTTATTTATCCCAAAGGGAAATTAAATGTTGTCATAACTCATATCATCTAAGTATCTTCAAACAGTGGAGGATGATGATGCTGCTGCTGCTGCGAGGGCGGATCTCTGGTATCAGTCAGTTTTTCAACAACTCTAAGTAGGTCTCCGACTGAAGACAATGCTGCTGTATAATGACCCCATGTCATGACATGCTAGCAGCGCAATATCCAGGCAGCAACGACAATGCCTTACAGTAGCGTGTCCGGATGACATCATTAGTTGCTGCTAATCCACCTCATTTGCTTTTGCCGCTCCTCATTAAATATCTGTCTGTTAAACTTCCGTTGGTGTTGAAACATGTCAGATTTGGAAACAATGGCAGCGTTTTTAAAGGCTAACGTTTAAGATCTGCTAAAAATACAGATGGAGACTACTGTTTTAGTTACCATATTAGGGATAATTGTGCTAACTTCCAAATACAGGAGGCTATAGAGACGAACGCTTTCAAAAGGACTCAAATCTACAAATTTGTTGGTAGTTTTTGCCTCTGTAAACATACTTAAAAACTGCTGTTTTTTCACACCAGCAGTATAAATCCTAAAGCTGTGACAGCAATTCAGGAAAGTTCATCGTCCCTGTGCTTCACATTAGAGTGAAATAATCCTCTGCAAGTCACATTAGCAACTAGCACGCTACGGTCTTTTGGTCCAAACTCTATGCATTTCTGAAATGAGTAGAATGAGTTCAAAAAACCAGGACAGACAGAACGCAGAGAGCAGGTAATTAACTAGTAGAAAGCCGGCATAGAAACAGGATTTTACTGTTTGATACATGCAATGAACTCATGCAAGGCCTCATAACAGGAGAATCCGCAGTTTTAATGTCAGTTTGTTTGGTTTTATTACATTAAAACGACATGCAAAGGATGTTACAATATGAAGTGGAAGTTACTGAACTCTTGAACCAGCCGCTGCGGCAGAGCTAACCGAATGTGATGAAGCCGCGTAGCGCAAGGGCCGCGAACTCACCGGGGAGATGTAACCGGAGCGGATGTCCTGCTCTCGCTCCAGAGCGATTCTCAGCTGGAGCTCCAGCTCCTGCTTGTGCTTGTTTGAGTCAAGTAGCTGCTGGTGACAGCTCTCCAACTGGGCCTTCAGGTCCTCTATCTGCACCAGCAGGAGAGAGTAAAAAACAGATGTACTGGTTACGTGGTTTGTCACAGGATTAGCTAGACATCAGTTGCACATCCTCAGCTCTTCTTTTGTTGTGGAGATTACACGATGACCTTACAGGACAGAGTGGTATACCAACTTTAATCTATTTTAAAATCGGCTACAAAACTACACAATGACCAGCCCCACCCCGACTTTCTTCTGTTTTTGTCATAACCGACAAAAGACTTGTTTACGGCTTCTTCTTGTTGCCAGCTTTACTACTTTGTCCATGTTCTTAGATGGCTTAAGCCTTTAAATGAATGTGGAAGCATGTCAGACAAAGCTGTTCCTGCAGAGTGTAATCAAAACAGTCAAAACCAGGAAGACTTGCTTTGTCATCTAATGTTTACCTTGCACACCAAAGCCTCTGTTTGACCTGAACCAAGACATTTAAGCTCTTTTAAAATAATTGGAAAGTTATCTTAGTTCTCCATTGGTGCCCATTTTTTATGCTCAAGAAACCCAAAACCCAAAGGGAGATTGTTGCTAAGAAGTTTCATAAAGACAATAAATATTGTTAAGCTTTTCTTACACATTTTTCAAACAGAAACTTCATAGTAGCTTACTGGGGCTGTAGAAGTAGATCAACACAATGCAACACGATTGCTAAAAGGAAGAAAATGATTCATAGTTTTCAGTTTTTTACAAATAAAAACAGAAAAACTGTGCCATCTATTTGCATGTTTCTGCCAGCTTGAGACTGAAGTTTTCTAACATTCGTTAGAATCCTGTCTTGGAGGGTTTGGAGTCGTGCCGTACTCCGTTTCCAGATGATGGATTGAACAAGGCTTTGTGAGATGCTTAAATATAACCCTATTGTTAAATTTCTCCCCAGCTTTATTCCCGACCGGTTTACATTTTCCTTTAGAGAACAAGTTTATGACGACACCAAATTTCACAAAGATGATCTCCATCTGCTAATTTGGTGACTTTTGAAGGTGGTTGCTAACAGTAAATTAGATTTTTTTATGTAAAATTGATGAAAAACAAATGCAAGCTACATTTTTCAGAATTTCATTTGTTTAAAAAAGTTTGAAAATTACAAAGTTTTTCCCGTCGTGGTTTTGAACAATATGTTGCTTTATCACACGAAAAGGAAAGTATTAAATGCATTAAAGGTTTAAGCTGCAATGTGACAAAATGTAAAAAAAATAAAAAAATAAACACTTTTACTTTTACATTGCAAAAGGCCTATAAGAAATTAAACCCAACTGAGGATGAAACCAAACTAATCTGTCTGGTTGATTCTGCAGCTGATGTGGCCATGACAACAAAGCTTGTCCAGGTAAACGTACCCCCTGCTTGTAACTGTCCAGTAGCTTCTCCAGCTCTGTGGTCTCCCCGGACTGCCCCGAGGTGGGCAGCGGGACCCTCCGCTCCTCCCGTATGGGCGTCTTCTCCACCTGTCGCCAGTGCTCCTCGATCACCTCCTCCACCCGCTGCTGCTTCTCCAAACACGTGGCGCTGACCGAGTGCATGACTCCGTCCCGGCCCTCGCAGTCTATCCTCCCGCCGTCGGAGGCAGATGCGTGCTCGGGGCCGGCGGCGCACTCGTATCTCTTCCTCCTCTCCTCTCTCCGCCTGCTGCGATCCGGGTCGGCCTGGAGGCTCTCGGCCTCCTGCGCCCGCTGCTGAGCCAGCGCCTGCGCGATGGGCCTGAACTCTGCCCAGTCGAACGTCTTCGAGCGGCCCTCTCGCCTCCGCTCTCGTGCTCGGCTTTTGATGGCACCCGGAGCCGATTCTCTCTCCACCGAGGATGCCTCAGAGGAGAGCGATTCCTGAGCTACGTCTGGTCTGACGAGACCCTCCAACGCCGAGAAGGAGCCGTGATCTTCTGTCGAGCTGAGAAGCGAGAAAATTAAAACGTTAAGCCCACAGTGCTAACTTGGATGCAGGCTACCACCTCTGGTACAAACGCAGAAGACTAACTCAAACTAAGGAGTTATTATCTCTTTTAAACCAGTTAAACAGATATGGCGAAGACTTCCTATTTCCCGTTACATAATGAGTGCAGGTCCAAGCAGCATTATTTCTAATCAGTATTGACTTTTTGATTTAAAGTTCTTCTAAAGCTTTGGCCAGAGGTGGGCACACTCCTACCAATCCGCTAACTACGAAGCTACTTTTTCCGCTTAGCGCTTTTGCTAACTTTGAAAACGTTTAGCACACATAGCTTCACCTAAATACATTTTTCTGGCAAAAATTCTGAAGCACCAATTTACTTTGTTTGTAAAATTTTGGTCATGGACTATTCAAGTGGCTCGATGTTTATATTAGTGCTCTTATTTTGAAGTGGGTGAAGACTGTTTGCGCTGCAGTTCCGCTTCCTCTCTTTCTGTTCTCCACCCATTATGAATGTGGCAACACATTCATAGCATCCCTGTAGTTCCACAGTATCTACTCATGTCCAGCGGGCTTTCAGACCAAAGCCCTACCGTCTGCAATTAGGAAAAACTAGCAACAGCGTTAGCAAAACTCAAAGACTTTAAAACTGAAACCATGAGTTAAATGTCTGTTCTTAATCACTTCCTGAAGCGCAACCACACACGTCGGCATGCAACAACAAATATAACCCTGTTGAGGGCGATATATGTCAAGGTGGGTGGAATTTACACCGTGATAGCTTTTTAGCATTAGCAAAACTAATATCCATGACTAGTGGTTTAAGGCTGCCCACCACTTATACTGGTGTTATTTGACCTCGATTTCTCCGTGTTTGATTGGTTTTGCCAGTTTGACCTCAGATCTGAGAATGATGCAATTTCATGATTGTGGTTGAGTCGGCCAACCAGTGACTCTTGCCAGTAGTTGTAGCTAGCTATGGTAATATACACACCAACAACAATAAATAATTGAACACAAACTGTCTAGTAAAGAGTTTATATCTGCAGCATTCGCTTCGTCATACAGGCATGTCAGCCACATTTGATACAAAAATGAGGCTGCTAATTTTCAGTGTGTTATAATCAGGAGCTCAAAACATTTTCTGGCCTTATATCTGCAGGTTTTTCTTTAACAATGAACACACTTAGAATAACATTTCCAACATTGCAGAATGAAACATAATGAATCACAGGCAGAGGTCTAAAAGGAGAAAACGCAGCAACTTTGCCTTACAGATGAACACTTGCATGCCTCCACGGCTTTTAGCCCCATGTTTTTGCTGTCCAGCTGATTTTGTAGAAGCCCAACAGGACCTTTACTCGGAAATACACCCAACTGGCCCAGCTGGTACTGACCTGGCCACATCCGGGGCGGTGGAAGGTCTCACGTTCTTCATGACTGCCTGGATCCAGTTCCTGCGTATGCCTGCCGTCATGGCCGACAGAGTGTGAACTCCTTCCTGGGTCTGAACACGGATCGCCACAGGATCAGCAGAAATCCACAAACATTCAGGTGGTTTGTTCAACAAATC
The DNA here is from genome assembly GCA_903067095.1 of Girardinus metallicus. Classification (NCBI taxonomy): domain Eukaryota; kingdom Metazoa; phylum Chordata; class Actinopteri; order Cyprinodontiformes; family Poeciliidae; genus Girardinus; species Girardinus metallicus. The sequence continues at coordinate 3,195 of CAEGAE010089807.1, read as the reverse complement.
TGCTTCATCCAGCTTAGTGGTTCCGTGACGCAACATTTGTAAAACCTTGAGATTTCTTTAGCACTGTTATTGATATGACAAGAGAGCAACGCCTTCAAAGCGTCTTACATGAATTTGAAAGCCGTAGTTGCGCTGAGCCTGGTATTCAGTTACGTTGCAACAGGTGGACAGGTCAATTTCACCGTCCAAGTCAGAGGCCTGACGGGAGAAAATAAAAAGATTCACAGACCAATATTACAAAAAGAGAGCATAACAAATAAGAAAGTAGTGACGGCATGAGTCAAACGAGCTCACCTCCTCTGCAATCGAGTCTTTATAGTATCTCAGGCTGTGATCCGTCAAGACGAACCAGTATTTCTTCCACTAAATTAAAGAAAACAGAAGTGTTTTTGCTACAAAGTCCACAGACAGAATTTGAAAAAGGTCATTTATATAAACCCCCGGAAAACCCCAGCAGTCAATAAAACCTGCTCTTCTTTACATCATCTAGCAAACTATTTTAAAGCCGCCGCGCTCCGCCCTTGTCTTTTAAGTCCATTGAAGGTGGAAGATGAAAGCGAGGCCGCAGCTCTGTGAAGGCCATAGAAAGCCACGGCACTGGAGCGCTTTAGGAGCCGGGTTCGGATGCTGTTTGGACTCACTTTGCTTCCTCTGAGCTTAAAACGGTGATTTCCCACAGATTTTTTTGAAAAATTCCTTTTGTTATTCATCCAGCTGAGGCGATCGTGACTTTCAGTACCTGGCCTTGCTCGTCCAGCTTCACCATCCAGCCTTTCTTGAAGTTAAGCAAATCCGGCTAAACAAGGAAACAAGCGGCACAGAGAAAAACAAATGAACAACAGAGAACATTCAATCTGACCAGGGCTAGCTCAAGGACAGCCCTAAAGCATTAATTTACTTCTACTGACCCTCTAAAATTGATTGAAATGACACGGTTCTACGCTAAGGTATTCACACCCCTTAAACTTTTACGTTTCGTCACAGTAGAACCACAAAATTATATGCATTTTATGAAGATTTCATACGACAGAGCATCACAAAGCGCATAATTTATTTCAGTCAACTGCAACCTGTGGCTCGGCTTCGAAGATGGAAGCGGCTCTTTGGACCTTCTGCAATTGTTCTTGACTGTAGAAGGTCCAATTAAGGACAACTGGACCTTCTACAATTCCACAATAAATTAGAAGAATTGGTAAATTAGTTGGTAATTTACCAATTGGTAAATTTACCAATTTAGTTGGTAAATTACCAACATTAGTCGGTAAATGTTGATAATTTACCAATTGGTAAATTTAAGAACATTCAATGTATTTAAGAACATTACCGACTAATGTTCTTAAATACAGATATAAAAACTAATGGAGGTTTTCAGTACTACTTTCTCTTTCGTCTTGGAGTAATTCCATTGAATTTTCACAACGGAAGAACTATTCTTTTGTCTTTAGGTTGGAAAAACTGACTGTCTAAATATTTTCCACAAATGCCAACATCCAACCGAAGAAAACGTGACCCGTCTTTAAAAAGTTTCAAATTTTTCTTCATTTCAAAACCTAAAAACTGAAATAAACAAAATTCCTATAGCCGACGTTTAGCTTCTCTTTTCCAAAATGTCACGTAACATTTCAGACTCTAAAGTTTTATTTCTCTCTCTTTAGAGTCTGAATTGTAAACGTTGCAGACTACGGACCTAAATCTAGCTAAGAAGACTGTACATGTGTTGTTCACAGATGTTCTCCGTTAACTGAGCTTGACTCAATGTGACATTTTGTGCCGGCCTGCGAATCGAAACAAAACACAGAAATTTGTGGCTTCAACATGGCATAAAGGAAAAAAGATAAAGGGGTGCGAATACTTTTACCAAGCACCATAAACGACACACAACACACTCCCAGTCGGTAAGCTGTGTGGGGAAGCTGACCCCCCATCAGTGGGACGGACAGCTTCGCTGCCCAGATTGCTGAAATGTTGCCCACCGAACAGGGACAGCTTCCGCCATGAGTGTGGCTCAGTGCTCGGACCTGTAGTGGTGAGCTGCGAGTCCAAACCGTGGGAACAACAACACACACATTCATTTAACTGGTGACCACAGGAAGCAGTGCCAAGATGTGATACTGTCTTCACACACTCCTTTTTTGTCTGCCCCTCCCCCCCACAAACACAGGCAGCGGAGTGAAACGGTCGCATGCATCTTTGAAAGCCGCCACACATGGATTATAAAGAGCTGTGTAACCTGGAGAGAAGATGGTACAGAATGGGTTGAGCTGCGCCCTGCGGAGGGGAGGCGTGGCCAACAACAACCCCACCCTGGTACTGGCACACACAGGTTAGGGGGGGAATGTCAGAAATGACTCGGTTACCTAAACTTTACACTTCGTGGGTAAAAAGAAACCAGAGGTTAATACCCGCCGAGATATTTCTCAAGGTTTGATTCTCGTTTCCTAACCAGTTCTGGCCTCTCAACGCAAACAACAACAACCCAGCGAACTCTCTCCGCTCTGCTGAGGCCCTGGCACTGCTGCTGACCCCGGATCCTGCAGCTTAGCAGGACACAGCAGAACAGGGGAGGCTTTGTCTCGGACAGAGCGCAGACGCACGGGAACCAGAGTCCTGCTTGAGGTTCTTAATCAGAACAAATCCAAACCTGCTCATTTATTAGTTGCTAGGCATTAAACGGAAAATAAAATCTGTACAGTGCGAGAAACACTTGGAAACAAGCGGTTTCCAGCTGTCAACAATGTAATGTACTGAAAAAAAAAAAAAAAAAAACGAGTCGCTCATGGCCTTGCAGGACTTCGAATCTTCTTTCAGTAGAATAACAGCAGCAGCTTTTTGCTGCCTCTGCAGTGTCACATAACAGACCGACAAACTGATGAAGACTTATGTACTGCAAACAAGCTCGAGAACTGGCAATCTTTTTCCAGGAGGGAGACGGAAATCAACCCAGAAGCAAGAGAGAAACCAGAAGATCAGGTTATTTCAGTTTTGCGCTATTTACACAAATAGCTAAAGGTTAGGTCGGGTCAAACGAGACGTCGCTATCAAGGGTTTTGTCCCTGATATAAATCAAAGTCACTAAAGTAAATGGACTGAACTTATATAGCGCTTTTTCCGATCATTTCTGACCACTCAAAGCGCTTTACACTATAGTCATTCACCCATTCGCTCACACAAACGCTCACACATTCATACACCGAT
>CAEGAE010089800.1:0-18078 GCA_903067095.1 Girardinus metallicus | reverse complement strand
GATTACTGTAAGCGTTCAGTTTTTTGGATCAGGTGTTGCCAAGGGAAAGAAGGAGGGATAATTTCACAATAACAGAAGCGGGATTTTTTTTTTTTTTTTTTTTTTTTTTTTTTTCCCACAAAATGAATAAAGGATGTCTTTTTTCCCCAAGAAAACTGAGTGGAGGCACTTCCAACAAAAATAAATCACTACATAAAACTAATATTTATGGATTCATGCAAAAAACTTTTGTAAGTTATCCTTACTTCTGCGGTATAGACAACCAATATCCTCAGGGTATTGGAAAAGTTTTGAACACTAGGACTTGGTCACATTACAGCCGTAGGCTTCTCTGTATTATATGCAAGACCTAAACGAAGGACCTACATTGACAACATGAAACGCACACACAAAACCTGAACACACCATCCGCCATGCTGTGTTGATCATAGAAACAGTCAAGAAGCTTATGGGCAGTCTACAGAGATGGCTCAGGTTAGGGAATCTATTGACAAATCAGCTGTTAGATATGCACCCCACAAGCAGAGGTTCCAGCAGGACAACAGCCCAAAACACACAACCGCAGGTAAAATGGAATATTTTGGATCGAGGCATTTTCATGCATTTGAATGTCCCAGTCAAAATCCAGGTGTAAATCCATCCGACTTAAAAACCGGTGTTCACAGATGCTCTCCATCCAGTCTTGAGCTGTTGTACAGACAATAATGGGCCAAGATTTCACTCTCTAGACGTATAGTGCTTGTGCAGAGACTCCCAGAAAGACTTGAAGCTGCAACCACAGCAAAAGGGGCTGAATAAGAAATTCAAGCCACACTTTCTAGACATTAAGTTGCAAAAACTTCTAAAAACAATACGCCATCTTCGTCTTGACTTTTTTGCTCCGTCATACACAAACAACAAAAATAGTGGTTGTTAAATGTCACGAAAGTGAGACTGTATTGATATTTTGCAGGTACCGCATACAAAAATTTCTCCTTCCCCCCTGACCACACCCGTGTTGTCCCACCTCATAATCGGAGACTCACTGTAGTCTGTGACTGACTACTGCGAGTGAAAGCCTGGGATTTTTATTAAGGAGTAGGGACAGCATTCATTTTTTAAAACCTCCTCAATAAAATATCATACGGTCGCTCCACATTCCTCAGAATTATAATGACATGAATATTTAAATTTAAATGCATTCTGAGCACGCCGGTTTTCTCTTCTTCACTACGGCATCAGATCTCATTTTCTACTTAAGCTCCTCCATCATGTTTATGCATATCCACATGCATGATACATATCTCTTTTTTTTTTTTTTTTTTTTAAGTTCCTTAATGCAGGCCTGATAATTTTGCTTGACTTTAATGGGGAATGACTCCTCATTGGCAAGCTTTTCTCTTTAAGACAAAAATAAAAAAATATGATCAAATGCCCCTTTCATGTGGAACAGAGGCTGTTTTTGAAACTTCCCACTGCCTCTTCGTCTCTGTTGCCTCGGCTCCGAGTAAATAGATCAAAAAAAAAAAAAAGAGGCGCAACTTCATATTCTAGTTGTGAAGCATTCTGTAATTGGACACATTTAATTGATATCCCTCAAGCCCATAATTATAATGCAAAAAGAGCGAGAAGGAAACGCATTCCCCTTATCACAGCCGTGCTATTTCGCTTCATTTTTTAATGAATGGTCGATGAAAAAAAAAATGTCGCAAAAAAAAAAAATGGGAGAGGTAAAGTTTCGAATGCATTTTAGTTAAAGAATGGCAAGCGGTGATTGATAACTCTGCTGTGTATCATTATGGTGGATAACAGAGCCCTGATGAGGCTGGAGTGGACCCTTGTGAGTTCCGCTCTCGGGGAGCTCCTACTCTGATCTCTCCTCCTCCCTGACAAGGAGCTATCACTTCCTTCCTTGATGGAGAGGGAATGGAGTAAAAGATAAGACTTAGTCATCTTCAATATGTCTTTTTGTAATGCGCTGTATATGGAAGGCTCTTGTTGGGCTCAGATAGCTGCTTGATTAAAGCAGACATTAAAGACTTTTTAACTGTCAATTCTCAGGTCTTATTTCTTGGATCTGATGCTCCAGTATGGCATAAAAGCATGAAATTCCAATTCACATTGCATGAATTGGGACATGTTTGGGGGACACTTTTTATTAACATAATGGTAGTACGCACCGCAAAAGTATTCATACCGCTTGAATTCATGCATATTGTTGCATTACAACCCCAAATTTTAAGATGTGTGTTTTAGTTGGACAACAGATCAGTTCAAAATAGTTAATTTTCTCAAAATTAGGATTCAAGATTGCCCTCTTTGAGGCCTTCACAGAACAGCTGGATTTATACTAATATTAAGTCACACAAAAGCAGCCTTTTTTTTTTTAAATTAACTTCAGGGTTTCCCCCAGTATTCAAAAAAGTCTGGCGGGCCACCAGACTTTCACTTGTGCCCCCACCAGGCTAAGCATTACTTATTTACTTTAGTATTTTTAAAATTTTTGCATTTTTAAGACTTTATTGTTGGTGTCCAGGTGTTAATCTTCTAATCGTCCAATAACACATAATTATCAAGCGATATTTTCGAATTTCCTGTCAACTTTAAAAAAAACTTTTAACTGAAAAACATGACAGGCTGCTAGACGAATGACTGCCCTAACACTCAACCACCGGGCTTAGCAAGTTTTCTGGGCTAAACCTTGAACTTTGCCTTTGAATTCAGTCGGATTAATTATTTAATTCATATTTACCAGAATTAAGAATAGCACAATTACTTCTGTCTTTGTCCTAAAAATTTATTTTTTACTACTATGTGTTGGTCTATTTCAAAACAACCGTAATAAATGGAAGTAGTTGGTTGTAATCCATCTTCCAGGGGTGTCAACAGTACAGAACATGAAGTTGATTCTATTCTAGCTCGTTTAATATCTCATCCTTCCTTCTAGCAGCCTGTTGAGCTGAAGAGTTCCCACCCCAAAAAGTGACTTTTTATCCACCTATCAGTGCGCTTCCTGCTCATGGAAGCGCTGCAGTTGTCACAGTTGAGTGAGATAAGGAAAGATGGTGAGGTTAAAATTATGAACGAGGCAGCTACAGAATTCAGTCAGAGCCGACGCACACACAGAACGCAGGAGACCAATGATTAAACGTGCCCAGACGAACAAATGTGTCTGGACTTCATTCGCATTATTCCCCTTTCCCGGTGACAAATCTCTTTCTTTCCCCTTTCGCTTCCCCAGAAATGACGCTGCACAACGACAGGTGACCTAGATGGAATGCGGAGGTGAGGACGGCCGGCTCCATAGAGGTGCCGCGGCGCTCTGCAACTGTCAGCTCATGCAGACGAAGGCGGAGAGAGAGAGAAAAAAAAATTCTAATCTGAGAAGGCAGCGAGAGGAAAATACGACAAAAATGGGACTTTTTTTTTTATTATTATTCTCCCCCCCCTTGGGTTTTTGCAGGTGTATCATCGCACGGGAGCTAAGCGTGATGACAAGAGGCTAAAGAGAGGCGAGCAAAACCAAAGAGACAGGATCAATTTCAATCCTCTTGATCCCATGACCCCACAGCCCAGCGTCTCCCAGGGAGTACCAGCAGAGTGCACCAACGCTGGGCGACTTTGAAGTTTTGTCTGGGAGGCTGGGTACTGTAGATCAGGCTAAGGACTGGAAAATACTGGAAAAGCTGTGTGTGTGTGTGCGGGTGTTTGTCGGCGTGTGCTTGTGTGCCCCCCTACTGTGTGTTTGTGCCTGTGGAGAGGAATAGGAGGGTTTGAGCTAAATGACAGTAACATGGTCACATCCATGGATGAAATGGGAGACAGAGGCAGATGGGGGTACTTGGCATTTCCTGCGCCAGCTTGTTTGTTGGCGCCTAATGAGCTCTCGGACTCCATTAATGAGAGGACTGAATCCATTATCATCATCATTTCAAAAGGAGTCCCAGGCTCTAAACAGCTCCCCACATTAGCAGGACTTACCCTTGTTGCGCCATTTGATCAGCAGAGGCAGCGGGGGTGTCAACGCACACACACGCACATCCACGCATACACACCCCACGCACGCATCATCATGCAAACATCCCTTTCCACGTTAACATGGCTCAGCCTTTACGCCGCCTTCATGCGGCCATGCAGGAGCACATAAAGCGAATATAAATAAAACAGGATCACATGCAGCACTTTCAGCCAGGTATGAACTGAGAAGTTGTCAGGCTTTATGTAAAACATCTATGTTTAAGCAATAAACATATATGAAATAATAAAAGAAGTATATCCATGAACCCCTTTGTTTAGAGTGATTCCAGTAACTCTAGGACATCTTCTTTTTGCTTTCTGTCCTACTTGAATGCTTAAGATCAAACAACTGTTATTGAGAGACAAAGAAAGCTGACAGCAAAAGTAGTTTTTAGATAAACATTTTCAACCGAGCCATTTGGGGAAATGTGCAAATGTCACTTAAAAGGAACCTCTGAATACATGAAGCTTGCATGATCATTCCTAAATCAAAATAAATTTAAGAACAAATGCAAAATGGTGATAAGAGTCTATCAGAAATGATGAAACACAAACTCCTGTGCAAAAATCACAAAAATCCCATTTACTTGTCTTAAATGTCTTTACAATATAAGTTCTGATATCTGAAAATTAGACATAAACTAAACAAAAGTAGCAAAAACAAGTTGTGGTAAAGGTGACATTTATGATGCCCAGAACTTTTTTGTTTGCTTTAAATGGGATAAAAAGACTAAAACATTTGAAAAAAAAGTGTTTCAAAATTTAACTCTGCCTCTGCCCAAAATCAAGGACGGGAAAGGACGAAACTGAACGGGAGAACAGTGGAATAAAGTGACAATAAATAGGCTGCCCCTTCAGGAGCATTAAAAAAAATAAATAAATAAATAAGGGTTCCGATTCATAATAAATAAACACAGAATGATTTGGGAGCAGAGGGGGACAGATCCCATTTCCATCGACTTCACCACATTTTCCAGCAACATCAAAGGACCAATTAAGGTCCCAGTGAAGCTGGCCGTCACGGCTGCAGCGGAGGTCCTGTCATTGTTAGCCTGCCCTCGGTGCTGCTGTCTCTGTTTTCAACCTCGCTGCTGACACTAGTGACAAGGACCCCTTACTGAACCTGCCTGCCAGCCTCAATTCAGGTTACACTATATATACATTTCTTTCCCCGTCTTAGTCGCTGCTGTATCGTTTGACTTCCTCCTTTCACCATCTTGCTTACTTTTCGTCTCCTCTATGGTTTTTCCTCCCTTTCTGATTTTGCAGTTGGACAGTATTTCTCCCTGTTGAGGGCTTTGAGTTTGCCTGTTGCACAGCTGTGCCCCTAAATGGTCCAAAACAAGAGACAGCAAACAGTTCCCCTGAGCATTGCTGCGAAAGAAAGAAAGAAACACAAACCCCCGTCTCTCTCAGCTTGATAACTTCTTCATTGCACCGTTCACCCTCCCATGTCCTCCTCTTGTAACTTTTGAATTACTGAAACGTTAACGTGCCTTGGCCGCCTTTGATATTTAAGACAAAAGGGTACAGATGTGCAGGCTGCACACATGCAGAAACAGGGCCAAGTGGAAATGGGGAAAGGAGTTTTAATCTCCCTCGTTGTCATGCTCCAAAGAGTTCCTCCTGCCTGTGTTATTTTTTTTCCCCCTTTCTCCCCTTCGAATCTCTTTGGTTCATCCTTCGCCTACCTCTCTGCCCTTTTCCACTCGCAATTCCCAACATTTACGAACGGCGCGCCGCTGAAGGCTGGGCAACAGTTAATGAGAGGGTGTTTTCAATCCACTGCTCACATTGTGGCTCCTGCAGTTGATTTCATCTTAGAAACAAAACCCATAATAGGAAGAGTTACAGTTCTGTAACAGAAGAGAAGGGGGGGACTTGTATGAAGAGATTAACAGTATGAACGGGTGTGGATATAACAAAAGTAGGTATGCTCGATGAAATTGACTGGTGACCGGAATGTGACAATTTTAGCCTGACCAACCGGTTGGAAACTACAAAAGAAAAAGAAAAAAGATTTTTTCCTGATCAGGGAATGCATGTCAACATCAAAATATCAAGCAAATACTCTTCAGTGTGGAAGATGACACTGAAGGAAGAAGACTTAGAGATCCAGATGACGTATAAAACCCCAAGAAAGACCTAAAATAATTGGTTCACTGTTTAGAGCTTCCTAAACGCTGAGAACAGGCACTCATGAAACTGACAATAGAGTTATGGTGAGTGAAAGTATGCAGTAAGTTGATTTGTCCTATTCCCTAGGGCAAAAGAGTGCAAATGGTAAATCCCAGTTCTGACCTAATAAAATCCAAACTCTATTGTATTGGGAAAATTCTTAACCATGTAACTTTGTTTTTATTCATACAAACAAATTTAAGCGGCACATCTTTCCCAGCCATCACGGTACTTACAACAATATGTCTAGAGCTGGTGGAATCAGCTAAAAGAGCAGAGCCAGGAAAACGTGAGGAAAAACACTGAGTTCAAGAGACTCCTCATTAGTTGAAACTAACAAGAGAAGACAATGACAGGGGAAGAATGTCTTCATCTCAATGAACTCTTAACTCGACTGGTTTGAAGTCACAATTTGGACTTACAAAAATAAGTTGGTTTAAGTGAAACACGTCAATTAAAAAAAAAAAAAACCCTTTCAGTAAAAAGTTTTCGCACTAGGATGAATGAAGATTAGTGTATTTCGCAGAACTGCAATAGAGACACTTTTTTCGCATCACACCAGTCATGTAATCAACCGTATACTACTAGAAACGGAAAATACTAAGGAAACACTACGTGGTGATAGGAGGGTGAAGGTGCTGCATGAGCAAACTTATTTCAAGATTTGATTGTATTTCTAATTTAATGGAAACAACAATTGCATAATTGTGCCTTTTCGACATCAGCAGAATATCTAAAAGGTTTTGCGCATATTAGTAATAGAAACACAGCTTCTGATAAGACATTCTCCATCAGGATTTCCTGCTTAAGAGAAGAATCCCTGGTTTCATCAGTTGAAGCCAAGTGTGAAGGCACTGAAGCAAAAAGCAACCCCATAACATCACACTACCCAAGTCTCTTTTTTGGGAAACGTGACATGGACCTCTGTGTTCTCTCTGAACACAGAGGTCCAGAGTTCTCACATTGGAACTCTGTCATGGACGCCATTTTTGCTCAGTCTCTCATTGTTGAATCATGAACTCTGACCTTAACTGAGACAAGTGAGGCCTGTAGTTTTTATTTTTGGGATCCGTGTTTGGATGGTGTAAATTTGGTTGAAGGCAATCAATTACATTTTCACATTGAGCACAGATGATTTAGATAGCTTCATCATCTTAACAGACAAAAATCATTTTGGAAACTTTTTTTTCCATCTGCACAGGTTATCTTTGTGTGATATCTGCATGTCAAATTCTTTACAAATACTGCAGATTGTAGACCAGTCTCTGATCAGTGCATCTCTAAACAGCTTGCAGTTACAGAAAAATCATATGACTGACATCAAAAAAAGTGATCTGGAAGCCTAATGGTGATAGACTGTGGTATGACATTCCCCCTGGACGAAATAATGATACCATGGCACAAAAGCAGCTCTGCTATTCCTTCCTTCTCTTGCCGTCTTTCATCCCAACACATGCACTCACTCATCCTTCTCCCTCCTTTCCTGTGGTATCTTTCTAGTGCAGTGGCCTCCGTTTACCACCATAACCCAAATTAGCTGGGCAGGCGTTATCCTCCCTCATCGCTTGGTGCCGCCGTTAGGAAAAAGGGTTTAAAAAAAAAAACGAGGCAGAATTTCCTCCCTGCCTCTGTGACAGCGCTATCTGACAGCGTTTTTACATCTCCCCTGCTCTCCCCTCACCACACTCCACTGTCAGACAAAGAAATTAATACCCCCAGTGACTGTGTTTTAATTAAGCAATTTCATGCAAATTACACATTTTAGATTGTCAAATAATATACTGCGCAAAATCGTAGGCAGGCTGATCTGATATGCATGGTGTGTTATTCTTCCAGGCACTGTGCATACATGGAAAATGAACAAAAATGCTAATTTCTAATCTATTATGCAAACAGTCGAGATACTGGCGTAGATTTGCACGCCTTCCTCGGATAAATACATCTCTTGAATTCTATGTATAGAGTGACGGGGTTTCTTAAGCAGTCCGAGCCATTGTTATTTATCCTATTTTGTCCTCGTTTCAATCGTATCTGCTCTTGCTTTTCGAGCAACGTCTGCTCGACGCTCTTTATTCTCGCGTGCTGCAGGCTGCACAATTTGGATTACATAAATAAACAGATGCAGAGCAAGGTTGCAGGTTTATCACCAGGCGCTTATTGGCGGTGAATAATTGGGGGAGGATCAAAGAACAACTTGAAACATGTGAACAAAAAAAAAAAAAAAAAAAGAGCCTATTTAAATTTTCTTTTTTTCTAGTGTAGTCTATGAAACATAGAGCTCGAGCTAATATTAGTAATCCACACGACTCTTCGTCATTTCCCATTAGCATGCTGAACTTATTTGAAATTCATTATAATCCACAAGCCTTTTAGTGCACTGGAATCAGTAATGATGACAAAATGAATATAACATTATACTTTATTACAGTCGACTTGATTTAATCTGGGGTTGCTGCTATATGAGAGTCCTCAGAAATACCCCTCTTGAAAACGGCGGGTGTCAAAAGTCAGCATGCGCAGGTACCCAGAGTCAAAAAGCAATCCTTATTAACTGAAGGCTTGAGGAGGGGTCTTGCTGTTTCTTTGTGATTCAAATCCATTTAATCAAAGGTTTGTTTCTATATGCTGCCACTTAATAGTGTATATTACAGCATACAATGGAACTCCAATGAATTGCAATCCATCCGGCGCTCGTTTCCCTTTCTCTCCTAAAGAGTAATAAAAGCAGGATAAGAGCAGGAGAAGGCGAGACTAATGGCAGGGTACGGGCAAATTGTTGACGTGCTTTCTGCATATTCAGAACAGTATGCTTTTTTTTTTTTTTTTTTCAATGACTGCAGATTTGTACAACAAATGAGGCTTTTTTTTTTTCCTTTTTCTCTCCTCCTTCTTCTTTCCCCATTGGTATAATAAAATCTGCATGAACAATAGGGAAGCATGTTCACTGAAAAGTCTAAAACATTGTGGGGCAATTACAGTTGCTCTGAATTTTCCTGCTCGACATGATGCTGCTCACTGGTGCCTCAACTGTGCACTCCCAACCCCATGCTGTCGGACTCTTTCTACTTCATACCTTCTCCATCTGGCTAGAGTCAACTTAAGGTCCAGGCCGCCGGAAAATGGCGACTTCAAAGCAACTGCTCCAAACTCCAGCGGGTTTCTGCCGAGATTTGGTACAGCGGCTTAAGGTTTGTTGGCTTCAGGTTGCCAAAAAATATGCTGGAGAGAAGAGGAAGGAGAGAAACAAATTGCTTGAAAAAGTTGGCTTGCAAAACCGCTTGTGGACTTGTAAATGGATAAAATGAAGAAAGAAGTGACAAATAGTTGGTTTTGGAAATCTTTGTGAATTCTCGCTTTTTTTGGTGATTTGTTTCTTTGTTCTCGACATCCATGTATTATGTGTTATTTTCTCGTTCATCATAGATCCGCGTATTGCTTGTGTTTTGTTTACTTTCTTTCATGTTCTTGTCACTATTGTAAAACATGCTTTTTGGTTTACATCGTTTTGCTTTGAATTGTTAGGTTTGAGTCTTTTCTTTATTGTTTCAAAAAAAATTCTCTCATTTGTTGAAATATTGTTTATTCTCCATAGTAGGCCTTTCCCCCCCTCCTTCATATATTTCTCAATCCTCTTACTATATTGTGTTTTGAGAAATTTAGTTACATTTTCTGAAATTCTATTTTACTTACAGCTTGGTTCTGTGACGTTTTGACATATTTTTTGTAAAATATTTTACAGTTTTGTTAAACGAACATTGTTTTCACTGTCTCATGTCATATGTTATGCCTTAGTTGTCTGAAGTGCAGCTACATGTACACATTTCTTTATTTAGTCACATGTTGACAAAAATCAGCTTTACAGTACAGGATGGGTAAACTACTAGTAAATTGATCCTGGCCCTTCAGTTAATCTGCTCACTGTGGACCAAAACTAAACAAGGAACTGCCTGACAACATGAGATGTGCAGAAACTTTTAGCTCATTCAAATCAGGAAAAACAACCTCAGCTCTTCCCTAAAAGACCTCAAGTGAATTTCAACAATTTATCATGTTTTAGCTATGTTTAGCTGTTTCGCAGTAACATGTTTACTACCTATTCATATTCTGGATATTAGTTGAGGGGTTTTTCAGTCTTGTGTAAGTTGGTATGTTTGTGAATATGTACCCATTTACCAAAACCATCCACACTGAGACACTACATTGTAATTTTTACAAATTTAACCAGTAATCTAAGTACTAAATGTAAAGCATTTCTGATCTTTTGTGACTGTGACAGACTGGTGACCTGTCCAGGGTGTACCCCGCCTCTCACCCGGAACGTAGCTGGAGATGGGCACCAGCAACCCTCCCGACTCCATTAAGGGACAAGGGTGAACAGAAAATGGATGGATGGATCTTTTGTGAAATCTGGTGGAACACAAAAAAAACCACTGGAAGCATAAGAGTCAGCTTTAGGTCTTAGTTTTTTTTTTGTTTTTGTTTTTTTTTTTTTAGACAGTGAGACAGTCAGCGAACCGTTAGCAGAATGGTTCAAGTGCCTTTTTCTGGCTACTGACGGTGATTCAAAGATTTGCTGTGCCATTTGATTACAAGACTGCCAGACACTGTATTGATTCCAGGTGGGCAGAGAGTTAAACGTACAGGGTGAATTGCTCGGATGAAAACCTGGGGATCAGTGATTCAAATGCATCAGTCAGGCAGTTAAAGTGCTGCCAGGGACAAAGTGAGATTAGGATTGAAATTCAATGGAACAGTGATCATCACAGGACGACGCAATAGGATAAACACGGCGGTCTCGAATCTTTTGCAACCTCAGGTTGCATTTAACGTCATCTATAGCTCATCATTTCCCCATTTCTACTGTAAGAAAGCATGTCCATAGCCTGATCCTATAGCTATGGGGATAGGATCAGGCCATGTTTCACTGCATGTGGTTTGTTCATGCTAACGGAATGTTTTTGTTTTCCGACTTGCATGGAATTCCGGCAAAAAAAAGTTAATTTGAACAGAATCTTCTTTCCCCTATCTATTGTTTTTATTGTAACTATGATCTGGCGCTTTAAAACCTACAAAAACACATCTCTTTTGCAAGACCTGTACACCCAGGTTTTATGATATTTGCTTATACAGTAATCACTCCAATAAAATCAAATTAGTGGGGAAAAAAAAAAAAAAAAACGAGGCAACAGTTTCACAATGGCGTAAAAAGTGAGTAATGAGATCCACTCCTTGAGAGAAAAATAACTGAAGTTATTTGTCACACAGACGGCAAGACAAAATATCACAATGAGGCCTTGTTGTTGTCATGCAAATGCAAGTCAAGTGTGAAAAATGAGATCCCTTAAATCATCTTTGTTAAGGAAGCGTCTCCATCCGGGCGGCATTCAAAGACGTCGAGAGAGGGCAGGAAACTGGAAATCGTTGCCTCGTTTCCTCCTCCTCTTTCTTATACTACTTCATCATCATCATCGTTGGTTCTGTTACTGCTGAAAAAAAAAAAAAAAAAGAAAAAAAAAAGTATGAAGTGCGAGTGGGGCCAACAACGGGCCTCCTTGTTTTGCTTGCTCATTAAGTCTGCCCAGGGGTAAAGCCAATTGATCTGCAATTCATTCTCACAAGCGTTAAATCGATGGGGAGGGAGACATGAAAAGCTCTGGGTTTTTATGACTTCAGTCAACGATTCCTGAAACGCTTTGTAACAGCAGATAATGGTAATCCGCCTTGTTTGTGACTCGGTATGGAGAAATCAATGTAGTAAAAAAAAAAAAGGGCAGGAAGCCTAGGAGAAAGTTGATTTGAGTGAGAACGGTAGCGCTTGGTTTGTCCACCTAAATCTAAATCCTTTTAAGACAAATGATGTCACTCACCAACTTCATCCACTTAAACGCAAACATGCAAACAACAGTTCTTTATCGTTACAAGTACAGTAGGAGGCACCCTGAGCGATCCATTATGATTCATTTCATATTGATTGACAAAGTAGCAACATAAAGTAATTATAATTGATTCCAGATAAGACTCAACCTACCATACAGAGGATTCTCCTCCTTTTTCCCTTCTTCTTCCTCTCTCTCCATTTCACTTACTGCTCGGAATCTGAATAGGGAGCTCGGGTAATTAGGTCATGCTGTTAAATTTTTAATGATCTCTGAAATCATATTCATGCTCACAGTGTGTCAGGTACACGTACAGCCAGCCCGGAGTGATACATCACCATTCTGTGACATGAACAGAAGGCCTTAGCCATTTAATTGTGTGACCTTTTCGACCGAGCGCCAAGTGAAGCCATCGGGAGGGAGAGGTATTTAGCGGGGAAAATGAGTGATTGGGTATTGGTAGGCTGAACAATGCACAAGCTTGTCATAATAAAGCAGATACGCTCGTTTGGAGCATGGGGGCGCGCATGTGTCCGGGCGTGTTCAAGCAGATGTGTTTGCGGGGAAGGAGATGGACTTTTATCTTTGGTTTTTCGTGTTCCGCTTTTATGAAGCCGCCGGGGGTCACAGTCAAGGTTGGGGCCAAAGGGCAAAGAGGGGTCAAACACTGAAAAAAGAAAAAAAAAAAAGGCTGGTGTAGGCAGTCAGTCATCTTTTCTTCTAAATGAACATGTCAGAGAGAAGCAGAAAAACTCTGAGAATCAGAAATGTTCTATTGTATAGATTATATTTTAAACTTAACCAGTGTTGCACTGGCTTGGAGGAGAAAAGTTTACATTTTTCATGTTTTAATTGATGAAAATAGTGCATGATAATCAAATGGATAGAAAACAACATACATTTTTCCTTTAAAGTGTTTGCACAACAAAAAAAAAATCTAACAAGTGTGGTGCGCATTTGTACTCGACCTGCCTGAATCAGTTCTGTTGAACCACTTTTTTGCTGTACAGCTGCAAGTAATTTGGGGTTTGTCTACCTACTTAGCATATCAAAAAGGGAGATTATTTTTTTCCAGTTTTCTTTGCAAAACATATTGCAATGTTTTAAAGTAATTGTGTAATATTTTTAGAGTGCCCGTGTTTATATCCTACACTCCTACAAGTTACAGTCACCCAAACTGCACGATAAATCTCGTATATGCAACACATAAGTGTTTGAAAACGGATGATATAGTAGGAAGTAATGCGATAATTTTAATTTATTGCGAGACCCAGAGTAAATTTTTGTTTCAAGCACTAAAACAAGCCGGCATTGGTTAAGCATTTACAAAAAAATAAATAGAATAAAAAAAAAACAGTTTAAAGTTTATCACTTTTAATACCACTTTGGTGCAAAAGTGGTTTTGTGCAATTGGATTAAAAATCCGGTGTGAGCCACATTTACCTCAGACTAATTTACCTAAGAGGACTGTATGATGTAAGCCATTAAAAGCATCCACTTATTCTCCACACATGCTTTGATGATTGTGCATTTCCCTGAAAAGACATACGGGGAACATATTTCACTATGTCGCGCATCTTGCGGTGAAATCGTACAATGCTGTTATTTATAAAGGTGAATAGCATTTAGCAATGCACTTGAGCTGTTCCGAGTGCTATTTTCATCTTTTAAAGAACTATCTGGAAGTAAAACACCGATTGCCTGAGCAAATTCAATAGCTGACCAGTACAAAAGGAAGAGAGAAACTAAAACAGAGTTGAGGAAAAGTATCTTTGCTCACTCCTCATATGTAAAATCCTTCATTAGTGAAAGATTGTCTCATCTTGCACCAGTTTCTGACAGTAAGGTGGATTTGATCCTCCATAATTACCCCTACCCTGGGAATGATTGCATCTCAAGTTTCCATACTGACATCTCTATTTGGACACAAGTAATCCGCTTTCTTGGCTGCGGCTGATACCTGGTTATAATCTGCCCGGTCAAGCAGCAAAGAATGGCAGCGTGCTCGCTCACTGCCGTGGCATGAAACACAAACATTGAAGCCTGAACTCCAGTAATTTAGTCGATCCAGGGTTTAGATGGGTTATGAAGCATGAATGCTTCCCCTTTTCCCCCCCCCTTCATCATTATTGGGGTTGCGTGGAAGGAGGGGAGAATGCAATGTAAATGGGATAGGCTTGTCAGCCTGTTTAGAGTGATGTAAGACAAAATCCAGAGATTAGATTAAGCCTTGTGGTATACTTGTATTTAAAAGTGACAGGTCTGGACAGGATATACAGGGGATAAAAGAAAAAAACTCAGCAAAATCCAAACTCACACAATATGCTAAACAAGTCTTCCATCTCTAAGAAAATCCTTTTCTTGTTATTGTTCAATTGTCAGTTCTGATGTGGTCCGCTTTGATTCAACATATAATAAAACTCAAGATATTCACAACCAGATACAACTATACACGCATAGTTTAAACCAATTTCTTTCGTAAGACAGGTATTTTTTTACACCTGAGAGTAAAAGCATTTTACTTATATTCCTATGTGAATTACCAGAAAAAAATAAAATTTTTTTTTCAATTTTTTTAATTCAAAAGTTCAAATACACCAAGATCAGTATGCCTTTAAACAATTTAGCAGAGCTCAGATAATGAGTTCTACTAAAAAATAGTCAATATTTTGGTGTGACCATCACAAAGCCTTGATCTCAGTCCCATAGAGACTTTTTCAAGAGAAAAAAAAACCCTTCAAAGTTCACAGTTTTAGTACTGCAGCAAAAATGGTTAAATGACTTTATAACAATTACGCGCCGAAGAATTTGTGAAAAAGCATCCCACGCCAAGATGTACAGTGGAGGCTCTATGATGCTGTGGGCCGGTATGTCTTCCTTTGGCTCTGGAAAATGGTAATTTAAAAGAAAACTGATCCAACACATACTGCCTATTCTTCATTGTCTTGATTACACCACAAAGGAGATTTGACGTATTCATTGTCTTCCAATCACTGGAAGACAATCACTGTGGGAAAGGAATGATGGACAGCTAGTGACGGGAATGCATTCTGCTCCCTGTTTTTGAAAAGGAAAAATTCACAAGGCGAGAATGCATCAATGCAAAGTGAATTGAGGCAGTTGCACAAGTTAAGCGGTGGTTGGATTTGGGGATGAGGGGAGGAGAGCTTGGGAGGATAAACAGCCGACAAATGATGAAATAAGTCCCAGAAACCGAGCAGCTGGGTAGAAAGCCATTAGGCACGATGCCACTAACATGACAAGGCAGTGGGGCTGGGTAAATAGTCTGTTTATTCATTTAGATATCATTCAGCTGGCTCATATAATCATGGCGAACAACTGCTGCTGCAGTAGAAGATGAAGGGGACAAATAACATGCAATGATCTAAAAACAATTTTGCGTGGCGCATTTAGTGTGCGAAATATCATTTGAAAGCAGGCTTTTGTGACAGCTCTTGGCAGCCAAGGCAGAACTGATTTCATTTCCAGCCGCTGATTCCTCTAAACCAGATGGGACTAATGCAATCAGCTTTTCACAGCCTGTTTATGTATTTATGTATTTATCTATTTATATCACCAAGGGAGTTATGCTGTGTGTTCGGTTGTCATGTTTGCAGAATCCCCATTCGCTAATCAGGCAAAGCCTCTCCGTGTGAGCCTGGAGCAATAGAAAACTGAGCTTTCACTCTCTGGCTGAAAATGTGGAGTGAAAAGGAAATCAATATACTAATAAGACGGGGTGTCACAGTGTCAATGTGTGGATTTTTATGGATTAAAACCGGATGTGGGTTTGAAGTTACAAATAGCCATAAGGCTGCAGAAAATCTGACTTTGATCAGAGCTTCCAAGATTCCTCAAAAATTTAATACAACTGAATATCATTCAGATGTCATTTTTGTGGTAATTCAATTACAGTAATATTCCCTTATAGATTGCAGTCACATTCTGTATATTTCTAGTGTTTTGGTTGTTTTTTTTTTCTGCTGTAATTTTGGATCAAAAGTTGAGTGGAGGGAAAAAGTGTGAGAGAAAAGGTGCACATCTAACAGGGATAACAACATCTTTGAACACTCAAGAGATTGGGAGAAAATTCACAAAGTGTTAACTGTGGCTGGAGTCTCTTCGTTGTCTCACACAATTAATTAGATGGTTGTGACGAAATATGGGAGGACCATGCTGTCCCTGGGACACGTCTATCTCCTTCTTCTCTTCCTTGCAATGTTTTCCTTCTCAGCCCCTGAAGCAGTTGAGCTTGTGGTGAAAAGAATATCAGTAAGTTCGTCACAATTTGCTACATCCACTTACAGGCCTCCTAGCACACTACCAACTGTACCACAGTGCAACAAAATATCAAGGCTATATGAAATTTTCTGCTTGATTTGATGCATACACGTTTATCAAAATGTTTGAAGGGAAACAACTCTCTCCACATGCATGAGTCTGAGCATGGTGCCGCTGAGAGGAGAAAGAAGCCGAGTGCACACTGCAACTTTCCAATTTGACATCTGAGGGCGTCGAGGTCACTGTTTATGCAGAAGTGTGAGTATTTTTGACTATTTCCCTCTCGTTACCCTCCAAGCCTTGCCTCCCCCCGCTCGTGGCTTTTAATTATTTACAGTTTTTAAGGAGAAAAAAAAAAAAGAGAGAGAAATAAGTAGTCAAGCTTTTGGGCATTCCTGATGCTGCACTGCACTTCTCTTCTGAAATATCATGCATTTTTAAAGTTAATAAAGCACATTCCTTACCTTTTATCCTGCTTTTTAATGCAGTGCATGAAACAAGATGGTTGTGTGTGTGCTCGCATGCATACCCAAGAGTCGATTCAGTTAGTGACCCTCCCCATGAAAGTCAACTCTCAGAAAGAAAAACCACATATATGATCAGCATCACCACAAATTGCCGTCAACATTTTCGGCTAAAAATATGACCTCGAACCCGGCCTAGTAGGTTACATCAAGTATTCTGGTAAAGTGAGACAAAACTCTCACTTATCTGTCGCACACAACCAGCCAAGGTGTCAATGGTTCATTGACAAGTGGAAATAATGTTCCAAGTTCAATGAGGAAAATCATGAATAAATCCTACAGCAAAAACGTCAGGCCCACCATGTTAAATGCAGAGCTGTTATGCTGTGGAGTCGTTTCTTCAAAGCACGTTTTTGAGCTTAAACTACTGCTTTGTCTTGAGTTTATGATTGGGGTATAAACAAAAATGACTTAACTGTTGAATGCCTTGACATTTCCACCATAACTGGCATTATTCCGTATATCGTCAGCAAGGACGGTGGCTAACAAAGAGGCTAGCATGCAGAAGGTGGCAATAGATGTAATTTAAAGTTAGTCATTGTAAGTGACCGACCTGATATTTGAGCTACTGGTATATTTCAAGATGAACCCTAGGTGTCCCAATATCAAATCTTTGCAGCCATTAACAGTTTTTTTATGCATTCACCATCTATTTGATAATCTTTCCTTTCCTTCAGAAAAGGCCACCATGCTGCCAGCACCATGTTTAAGAGTGGGGTCAGTTGGTTCAGAGTGATGCTAGGGATTGGCAAAAAATGCTGGATGGTGATTTCAATTGACCAAACCTCTTTCTATAGCTTTGGATTGTCCTATTTATGAATTTGATCCTTATACTGTTCCATAGCTGCCAGATTAGTGGTGTGAATGACAAATTAATCTGTAAATAGATTCTTCTTAGCTGGTTCTCTGAACACCGCTCTCGTTTTCTGGCTTGCCAGTGCACGTGAATGGATATTATTTTGAGGTTGTAGCGAACTCTTAAAGATGTTCAAAGTTGACATGCACTCTATTTTAGACTTTTTTGGAACTCTGTTCCCTGCTTGTCTGATGTGCTGCTAGGTCTTCAAGTTTGTTCGCTAATGGTCACAGAGACTGTTTGTCTCACTGGATTTCACTTAGGGGTATAAATGTAAAGGGGGACAATTAAAAATGCAAACCACAGTGTAGAGGTTTAATTATATATATATATATATAATTAAACCTCTACACTGTGGTTTGCATTT